>JANIJH010000225.1:73362971-73380038 GCA_024520975.1 Erythroxylum areolatum | reverse complement strand
GTCATTTGTTTTCAATTAAAAAACATAAGAGATATGTTCTTTCTTATTTATTTTTTAATTATTTAATTAAATTCTTTATATGTTTTATTATTTCTTAATTTTCTCATTATTCATTAATATAATGCAACACAAATAAATAAAGTATATATATAATATAATCATTATTATAACAACAAAGCAGCCAAAAAAAATATATAATCAGTTATTATCGACGGTCAATTGTCCGTCGGAAACTAAGGTATTTACCGACGGTTAAATATTCCGTCGGAAACAGTTGTTGAAGATACCTACGCATCACCGACGGAGGAAATGATTGTGGCAAACTTTCTCCGACGGAATCTTACTTCTCATTCCGTCGTTAAATAAATACCGACAACAAACTTTCCGTCGTTAATTCCGACGTAAAATTGCGACGGACTATTTCGGTCGGTATTTTTAGCTGCGGGCAGTTCACCGACCGATTTCTGCGTCACCAAATTCCGTCGGTGATTAATGTTACCGACGGAAATCTGTTATTTACCGACGGTAAATTCCGTCGGTAAATCACTGATTTCTTGTAGTGGTTCAGACAATTGACTTGGAAGCTTTGTTCAGAATCTTGGCTGGTATTCCCCGGTGTCTGCGGAACTCTGGGATGTATTTATAGGGCTCACGCTCGCATAGAACTTAGATTATTGCCGAATCGAACTCGAAGTGAACTTGATTGCGATGATCAGTCCTTTATTCCCCGACGAGACGGTCAATGATTTTCAATCCCATAATTCAGGGAATTAACGAATTGTTTATTCAGAATTGAACTGTTGCATATTGACATATCTATCGAGAGAGTAACAGATGTACTGACTGGCTAGCGAATTATGCTGAACATTTTGAGTTAGGAACCACTTACTTAGATACTACATCCATTGGGTGTTACTTTATCCTACTTAAAGATATGTCAGGAATTTGTTTCCTTCGACTCATTATGTAATCTGTTTTATTCCTTCTTATTAACAAAAAAAAATCAGAACTTTTCTGTCTTGCCCAGGTAACGTCTTGACGCAATTATTGATTCACATCTTCGCTTTTCTAGAGTTGAGTTAACTGCCAAGCGAAACCAGAAATTTGAGAGCGAAATAAGCATACATTACATAGGTTGACAAGCAATTAACTTATATTCTCAAACAGCTGTTTCATCTCGTGAAAACTTTACACTGTTGCTGGCTCATGACCTGGGCCTTCATGTTCCGTATATCACAGAATTGCTTTTTTCTGGATTTTATCATTTGCCATGGATATCTGAGTCATACATAAATAAACGATCCTGAAACTATAATTATTCAAGAGATTTTTGAAGTTTGGCACTTCAAGTATAAAATATATAAACTGATACAAAACCAGCACTGGAACTTCTTGAACACTAAATCTTATGGCTCTAAGAGGGGAAAAAAAAACCCATAAACAGTGGTTTCTGATCATAATTTTAAAATTTTGCGGAATGCTTCCTTCTTTCCTGCAAAATGGGTGAAAAATTGTTAGTGCCCCATTTTAAGGTGATCTTTTGCAACTCTTAAAGCAAAAGACACGTAATTATGGGGCTGGGTCCTCCAATCTTATCCTGCTGTTTGTAGAGATCATGAATGGCATAAAATTCATCTCCTACCCTTGTAGGTTGTCTTGGTTCATCAGCTTTGACAGATCCTGACGCCATATATCTCGAGAATGATTGCTTGTAAGTTAACGGCTTGTAAGTTGCAGTCCACAATCGAACAACAATAATACAGATATGGAAACCTATAAAGACATTAACCATTTTATCATTGTAAACATATTGTCTAATGCCACTTCTGAAGAGATTTCCCACTCATTACTTATTTTTATCTGTCAAATCTTTTTGGTTTGGTTGTTCTCATTTTGATGACACTGACAGAGTATTGATGGGATCATTTATTGGTACGGGCTCTAACCTCATCATCAATCTCAAATGGTTTTCACATTATCAGTGCACATTACTACGAGGGATTGGACCATTTTGCTTAGGAGTGAGAGAGGATGTGCCACTTACTTTTGCTTAGAGAAGCAGCATCATATATTTATGCTGGTAGAAAATGGTTTATGGGACATACCACGTGCATTTATGTTTTGTTTTTTTCACTTTTGGACCAATACCAAATTAATTTCAACTTCATTTTCCTCTCTTTTGCTTTATCTGCTTTTTCTTCAACTACCCCTTTTCACTCTTTTGTCTAAAGGTTCTGGTGGGATCAATTGTCTGGCAATAAATGACATGACATAAATCAAATGTGTTTGTACGTCTAAAGTTGGACGATTGTATTGATGAATGCATGGGAAAGAGGGATTACGCTTAATCCAAAGAAAGTTTCATGTAAACTGACTATAGTTGGCTATCTATATATAGCCATAGGCATGCAAGAGATTATACCTGTCTTTGACTCCATGCAAGTGATTTGAGCAAGGCACATGCAGGGAGGGAGTGACAAAGAGTCCAAGCTTACCAGGGAAACTGTTTGCATTCTATCATCATCACATGAACAATTACCGAACTTAGCAAGAACAGAACTATCTTGAAAAACACCAAGGTAGTGGTGGTGGTGTCCTAGCGAAACACATAATTTATACGGATTTATTGTGCTAGTGGACCGTGACTGAGTGCCGCGTCCTTTCCCTGTGTCTATAGTGGGGTTCCTTTTATATGCAACTTTATGGAGATCAAAGCCAACCTACTGCCATCCTCCTCCACAACCACCATGATTGGTGATCACAAAATCATTTAGAAATGAAAATGTTTGTATTTAGATAGAGACACGACTTATCAGCTTTTGCCATTACTTCTTCAAAATAAAATGAGAATTACAATTCGGAGTTTAATGATATTTCTCACCATCTGATTCAGTGGAGTTGGATCTCCATCAGCCATCAGGGATATTCTGCACAAAAGTCCCCAATACTTTAGGCTTTAAAGATTGGTATGACAGTATGCCTAGAAGTTCTCACTCTTTATCCTGTAATGAATTTGATTTTATTCATATTATTTGACTCATTAACTTTCTAATCCCTTCAGCAAAACTTAGGTGGCCAGACAATATTACCTTTTTAGTTGAATGAGAATGAAAGAACCGACCTTACTCCAGTTACTTTTTAAGTAGCCCAACTTGGCTTTTCCATATATACACATGACATGAGTCTCCTTTATCAGTACTCTGACTGCAATTTAAACCGTACATTCTTTTCTTTCCAAGACCATATTTGATTCCTTTTGCACAATATATAATACATTTTTTAATTCCCCACATTATATATATATGTAGAGATGCAGTGGCCACTGGCCACACTACCATAAAGGTTTACAGATAGCAGATATTAAAAATGGAACCACAAAATTGATCAACTTTGAAAAGTGGGACTACCTAACATTCTTTCTAACAAGATTTGATGCCAGTTTAATGTATCCCCACTTGAAATGGGAGAAAGAGAGGAGGTTTACTGATACGCAGAAAAAAGTGAAAGGGTCTCATCAGTTCTCACTGAAAAAGAAGACTAGTATACAAAACACATGTATATGCTTTGTCACATGATTAGCAGAGAGGACCCCGCCAACCCCTTAATACATATGCATGCAGTGTGTTACAGTCAATCCTGGCTTCCCATAATTGTACCCAAAAGGACACAGAGATTTCTTATTTATGTGTGTCCTTGTGTACTGAACTGAGCCAATGAGGATTCGCAGTGTGCTCATGCGTTTCAAGCTTCAATCTTTATGATATATCAATTGGGTTTAGATTAGTCTCTTCGTCCCCACCAACGTATACACATCTGTATCTGTAAATTAAGCACTCCTTTTTTTCCCAGTTCTTAAGAAGATATTTGAAGGGGTTAATTTGATGTAATGAGATGGAAGCATATGGTCCTTACAGCATGAGGTTTAACCAAAAAAGGCTCATAAAGCATGAAAGCAAGAAGACAAGTCGGTAAATCAAAATGGTGAAAGAAGTTGACAACTCTCTCTTGCAATTATATCGTTAGCTTTAACTGGTAATAGGGCCCTCGCAGCTACCCCGCAAGCCTCGATGAGGTTAACTATCACTCCATAATGAATGAGGCCAAAGCTTTCAAATCTAATTTTCTTCACTAATCTTGCTCTACTCTATCCATATCCCACAAATTAATGGCTAATTATCTTGCCTGAAACCAAAACTAGAATTAGAAGGCACCTCAGTTTGGTTCTGATACAATACAATTAGGTGATACTATCGTACACCTATACGCCAAGAAAGGGATAGAAAAACAAAAAAGAAGAAAGGGAGAAGCTGCGTAACATGTTTTTCATTGGAATCCAGTACCTCCATTTACATGAGAATGAAAGGGAAAACATGTTCTTTCATAAATGTTGCGTACCCATTCTCATGTGGATTCTTCAGGTAGTTTTAAAGTGAAAAAGAGGCTCCAGTGACCACTTATTTAAAGTCTATTTTCTATTTTATTCAAAGTGTGAATGTTAAATTAGAGTTGATTGATTATAACTTAACAAGGAACAGAAAGGAACTTGGAAACAGAAGTATAATATTTATATATTCTAAAGGTCATATAATTACATGAATGCTACAGTACAAAGCACATGATGGGGGCAAAATGTTTCTGAGCAGGAATGGTCGTACTCCCCATAGTGTATTGGTTTCTGTCTTGTTCTCTAAAACGAGGTTAGGCTCAAAATAAAATAAGATTGACAAAGGCATCTTGAATGCTCTTAAAGATGGGACCAATAGTGGTAGCCAAGTTGGAATTTTTTGAATACTGTTGGTTGAGCTGAGACTGAGACTGAGACTGAGAGAGGAGGAGCAAATGGGGCAATGGTGGGTTTGGCTCCAAAGTACTGAATAAGAAATAATTTGATAGCTTCCTTCAGAAACTGAAAACTTAAAACAAATATGAGTCTCGAGTCCTTATTTTCATTTTAATCACTCCATTTCTCATTCGAGTTCTTAGTTTTCTTCCCGTTCTCAACTTTAGGAGGAGTCCAATGTCCAAAGATCATCAGGTACAGTCAAACCATTAAAGTTGCATACATCCATGGTTTACTTAAAGCAGATAATGAGCATAAAGCTGTGTTTGTGTTTTCCCTAACCTAATGCAATAACGGAAAAGGTGAAAAGGACAATGGAAATGAGCATTGAATGCTTTGGTTGGTACTCTTAGCAATCATGGCTTTGACCCAATGTCTTCCAGAGAGGTGGGGACCAAACAACTCAATGCCATTGCCAAAGATTGTATAAAGATTATACACAACCGGAGACTCTCCAAATCTCATCAGGTGATTACATTCATTATTTCCTTTCCTTTCCTTTTGATTCATCATAGGCCAATCACACGAAGCTATTGCTCCTGCCTCTTCCAAAACCAAAAAGAAAGAAAGCAAAAGAAGAGCCTTTGATCACAGTTTGCTCATCAACAGAAATGCAGTACTCGTGCACTGTCTCCGTTGAAACCAAAGTGTTCCTATCCCATCCGAATTAGCTCCAAGACAACTATTTCATAGTTATATTTCTCACATCCACATAAATGAGTGACTACAACTTCGAACACATGAAGAGGTATGATAAGAACAAGATGAAAGTTTGATGCAAAAATCATCCGACATGACAAGTTTATTCCATTGCAGAGTTGTTTCATAAAAGAAGTTTGAACCAATTTACGAGATTTCAGATGATAATATAATTTTATTAATTGAAAATAATATTATAATTTAAAGCAACCATATTTTCATGTATCCCTTTTAACATAAGGCGTGAGGAGATCAAGACCCTACATGCATGCATATCTTTCCATGAAAACAATTCATTTATGCATTTCTGGGCATGTTCCAGAACTTGATTGCTTATTACTCTCATGTACTCCGTACCATACCTAACATGCATACTCGCTTCTGTTCTTCACCAGTTGTATAAGGAAGCAACCCTTTTTCACAAATTTCCAACTTTTGAAAATATTCTCATAGAGTTATAGCTAAGATCACCAGAAAAGTAATCACAAGATGAATAATTAGATAAACTACCGTAAAAATAAGTCATTCCTTAGCTTAGAAATCACGTATGTAGCAGTGTTACAAGTCTCTGTCATCTGTTTTTTTATTCTTTTCTTTGTACCTGATTATGAATGACACAAATAATGGATTGGATTGGATTGGATGTTGTTTACTTTATCCACATAAGACACGAATAGAGGTTGTAGAGGAAAATCATTTGAATGTCAAAAAGACCTTGAACAGTTAAATTAACTCATTCCACCTATTGCTGCTCGAAAGCAAGATTACATTTCTTAAATTTGAAAGGAGAAAAGCTTAGAGCATCTGGACTCTTTAAATTCTTCATCGTCATAAAGCTGAGGCAACTTTTGTCAACAGGTTCATGATACCCGCTTTGAAAACAATATAATAGCACCCATAGTAACAAAACAGTCTCCTACTCAGTCAATACTCAATAGTTAATAGATGGTAGAATCGAGGTGAGCCTGTAGGCTGTAGCTGTAGTATACAGTGAATTCGTGAGAACCAAGTCCAACTGGTCCTTGACTAAGTAACTAAAGGTCATTGGTTAACAGGTCAGTGGATCAGACTTGTACTCAACCCTCTCCCGTTTCCAATTCCTGACTGATTCCAAAGCCAGAAAGAAAAGCATGTGCTTTATAGTCTTAGAATATGAAGTTGAATGGAAAAACAGTATAGCCATAAGTAGATTTGCAGGTCCAACTAGTTTGTTAATCCACTTCAACACGTCTTGTGCGTATGCATACAAATGTACAAAGTATTACGTGTAAAGTGCATCCGTTACATAGGTCCGTCAAGGTCCACTTTTCGATTGTGACCTTGTATAATATTAAGGATCCAATTCCTACCAATGGAGGGAGACAGTCACGGGGACCATGATCAATGCCTAAACATAACAGCCGCCTCATAGTATGCATGAAATGAAGTGTTATTTAAAAATATGTAACCATATAATATAGATCATCTCATGACATGTCTACGACATAGTATTGGAGCTAACGAGAACAGAGTATTACAAATACATTATGAATGCATTTGTAACTGTCGCAGGTCAGTCTTATGATTATGGTCAACCATGAAATGAAATGGAGAAAATGAAAGGCAAAAAGTTCACGCTCAATTCCTTCTTCGTCGTCGTATATACGCTTAACTGTTGTTACTCAATAATCTCTCTCTTTCTGCTCCAAGCACAACTCAACTACAGGCACACGACAAACTCTTCCTCGCTGTCAATATTCTTCCTCATCTCTTCCCCTTCCCCCTCCCCTATCTGTGATCTGTCCGCTTCTTAGTTACACACACTTTCTGATATTTTCTCCAGAAACAAACACTCCTCTTACCCCAATCCTCCTCTTATCTCACTAATTACTATCATTATCACAACCCCATTATCTTCCTCCAATCTTCTCAATGCCTAACCCACCTCTTCTTTCTGTATATATTTGAATAAATAAATAAATAAATAATCCTTAACTTTCCTTTCCTTTTCTAATCATTCCCCGTTTTACCAAATCTACAACGAGAATCCCAAATTATGACCAATCCCCACCGCAGCTTCTATTTTTATTGAGAGTTTCATTCCCTTCTAACTTAAAAAGTTGCCATCTTTGTCAGTCTTAAATAGTTAAAATGGGGTGCGCCAAATCCAAGCTCGACGATCTACCCGCCGTCGCTCTCTGCCGAGAACGATGCGGCTTCCTTGAGGAAGCTATTCAGCAGAGATTTGCCCTCGCCGAAGCTCACTTGGCTTATGTTCATTCCTTGAAAAGAATCGGCAATTCTCTTCACAACTTCATTCAACAAGACTGTTCGAGCTCTGGCGGAGCTCCGCTGTCTCCTCATCTCAATTTGCCTCCGCAGAGAAAAGGCGATCCGGTTGTCTTTTTCTCCGACCAGGCCCCTCAAAAGCCTCATCACTCTCATTCCAACTCCGCTGATTCTCATCTTCATTTCCATTCTGAAGGCGACGAAGACCATGACTCCGACTCCGACTCCGACGATCCAATCTCGCATCTTCACCATTCCGGTCACTCCTCACCGTTGCACCATCACAGCGGTGGTGATGAGTATATGAGTTACATGAGCTCGGATCACCAAGCTGGGTTTGCCGGCGGGGGGTCTCTGCATGTGAATTATATGAAGAAACAAGCGGCTCCGCCTTCTGTTGTTTACGAGCAGAGGCCAGCGTATGAGACTGTTTACTTTAGTGAATCTTCTACTTCGCCTTCGTACTTTTATAATAACAATAATAATACTCAACCTAGCAATCAATATGGTGCTATGGGTAATTCGAGCTTTCATCCTTACTTTGGATATCCTAACTATGGTGCTGGCCGTGGTGGTGGAGCAATGACTGGTTACAACGGATCTTCATCTCCGCAACGGTCTGTTGCTTCCTCTTCGAAGCCGCCGCCGCCTCCGCCGTCCCCGCCGAGTGGTTGGGATTTCCTGAATCCTTTTGAGAGTTATGACAAGTATTATCCATCCAATACTCCGAGTAGGGACTCGAAGGAGGTAAGAGAAGAGGAGGGTATTCCTGATTTGGAAGATGAAGATTATCAACATGAGGTGGTTAAGGAAGTCGATGCCAGTAATAGGAATTACTCCAAATCGTTTATGATTGATGCTGAGGGTCACAAGGGTGCTACTAGTAGTATTGCTGAGGCTGAGGCTGAGGCCTCTCTCTATGAAACCAGGCCCAGCGTGTCGATGGAGAATGACGGGGCCGCGTACGAAATGCACGTTGGGGGGAAGAAAGTTATTGATAATGAGAGGTCGGAGGAGCGAACTGGAGCTGGTGGGTTCAAGGGTCGAGCTGGTCATAGCTCACTTGATATAGCTCAAGTGGCTTTTGAGATTAAGGTTCAGTTTGAGAGAGCTTCCGAGTCAGGGAATGAGATAGCTAAGATGCTTGAAGCAGGGCAGCTCCATTATGAGCACAAACAAGGTGGGTTTAGTCCATAAAAATTGAAGCTTTACTCGTCTCTTTAGTTATTCTGGCTTGCTTAATCCACTAATGTTATCTTTATATGCCCAATTTAGGGAAACTGGACTTTTTGTTATGCAAAGGTTTGAAAATATCTTTATGATTTTGTTCAAGCAGTTTCGAAGATGTTGCAAGGTGGTACTCCGTCTTTATCTGTAGTATCCTCAGGGTCTCCTACATCCAAAAGTTCCGAGGCCTTAGCCCCAACTAACCAACCTGGTCCATCTTACTTTGACGTTGATGAAGATATAAAAATAAGGTCCAAAAATCTTTCTTCTATTTTGCAGAAGCTGTATCTTTGGGAGAAGAAACTGTACAATGAAGTTAAGGTGTGTTAAGTATTATTTGTTTTGAAATTTGCTTTTTCCTTTTTCTTGGTCAATAAGCTTTCTTCATTTAGGTAGTTTTTGGAACAATCTATTGTGAAGAATTGTATTTCTTTTTTTCGATCTAATCTAAAGTCTGTTGATTGTAATCACTCTAACTTTATGATTTTGCTTAGCACTCGTTTAAGTGATTTTCTGTTCTGAATCATACTGCCTTTGGCTTATAATTCACCACCAAAATTTTTTATTTGCTGTCTAATTGCGACTCCTACCAATATTCCTTTCTGCTTTTGCAGGCAGAGGAGAAAATGCGATTGCATCATGAAAGGAAATTGCGGAAGTTGCAGCGTTTAGATGAGAGAGGTGCTGAGGCTCACAAAGTTGATGCAACTCGAACTATAATAAGGGATCTATCGACAAAAATAAGAATAGCTATCCAAGTTGTCGACAAGATATCTATAACAATTAACAAAATTAGGGATGAAGAGTTATGGCCACAACTAAATGAACTGATACAAGGGTATGTGAAATGTTCTGATTTTCAAGCAACCTTCCATCTTATTTTCAAGTTTTCTTGTTGCACTGGTATCCCAGCGTTTATCTCTTCCTGACTTTTATCTGGTTTTTGGTTTGTTGCTGAGGATTCCATTTTATTTTACCTCCATAACTTCTTTTCTAGCTACTTGTCATTTCTGACATCATGATGTTTTAATTTTATTTTATCTGTGAGGTTGCTTGCTTTTGTTTATTCTAATACTTATGTGGCTGGACTTTGGCTGCATATCCAGTTCTTGTTACTAGTTCCTTTACATTTGACATTTAGATGCCACTGGCTTTTTCCTTCTTAGGCAGGATAGATTCATGACTTGTTGATTTATCCTCAACTACAATGGCGGTTGATGTAGTTTTTCCACCTTGTTAGGTTAAGTAGAATGTGGAAAAGCATGCTTGAGTGTCATCATAATCAACGCCAGTTAATCATGGAAGCAAGAAGTTTTGGTCCCATTGGGTCAGGAAAGAAGATGAGTGATGATCATCTTCAAGCCACATTGCAGCTCGAGCATGAGCTTCTCCATTGGACCTCAAGCTTTACGTCTTGGGTACGTGCCCAGAAGGGTTACATAAGAGTCTTGAATAATTGGCTTTTTAAATGTCTCCTATACGAACCAGAAGTAACAGCAGATGGTATAGTTCCCTTTTCACCTGGTAGGTTAGGTGCTCCTCCAGTGTTTGTTATCTGTAATCAATGGGCAAAAGCTCTGGAAAAAATATCTGAAAAGGAAGTAATTGATGCTATGCGCGTTTTTGCGTTGTCCGTGTTTCAGCTTTGGGAACAAGATAAGCTAGAAATGCAACAGAGGATGATAATGAACAAGGGTTTGGAGGGAAAAGTCAAGAATTTGGATAGGGAGGATCAAAAAATACAGAAGGAGATTCAGGCATTAGATAAGAAAATTGTTCTGGTTGTTGGAGATGGTAATATTCTCTCATTAACTGGAAATGTTGTATATCAAAGCGATACTAGTACTAGTAATCTGAAGGACAGTCTACAACGCATCTTTGAGGCCATGGAAAAGTTCACGACTGTCTCAATGAAAGTGTACGAGGAACTCATGCAACGTTGTGAAGAAGAAAGGCTTGCTCAAGAGCACGACAGAGTTTCATAGGGATGCATGTTGGTATTGCATACTATCATTTTGAAATTGGAAATCTTAGTGGAGTGGAACATGAGTTTTGTGGCGTCATTGGGTCGACCCTTACACGATTACGGTGTATTTCTGGTTGCTGGAGGCATTTCATGCAACAGATGATTACCCCTGGTGAATAATTTAGTCCCAGTAATGAGCTGCACTGATGGATTGGTAATTTGGTAGCAGTCCGATAAAAGAAACCATATCGTTTCCACCACAGATGATTCAGGGAAATTTAAAAAAAAAGGGGTTTAAGGGAAGGTTCTGTTGATTTAGAACTCCATGCATGCGAAGATTGACACAAACAAAGATGCGGGGCGGATTAGCAGAACAGGTTGGCTTTTGAGATTTAACAGTTTTAGTACATGGAAGGAAATTGAAGAGACAAACAACCTGGCCAGAGTTGGAACTTTGGGACCCCTTGGATAAGGGTTATGGAAATAAATCAATGGGAATGGAATGAATGATAATGGTTGGTTGGTTATTATGATTGATTGAATAATTTTTTCATATTTAAGTTTTAGGTAATGGTCTATACCTTCCATATATGGAAGAAATGGGTTTGATTCCTACCAATACTAATTTTTTAATTTTTAATTAAATATTTTTAATTAAATATAATTGCAATGAAATTAATTTAATTAAAATAATTAAAAAATATAATTAATTAATTAATTAAAATAATTAATCAACATAAAATCTAATTAATCAATTAAAATATAATTAATTAATTAAGGTATAACTAAAATTTAATTAGTTAATTAAAATATAATTAATTATATGATTAATTAAAATCTAATTGAAATTTAATTAACCAATTAAAATTAAATTAAAATATAATTAATTAATTAAAATCTAATTAATTAAAATTAATTAATTAATTAAAACGTAATTAATTAGATAATTATAATAAATTAAATTAATTAAGATATTATAATTAATTACAATAAATTAAATTAATTAAGATAAAATTCAATTAATTAATTAAAATAATTAATCAATATAAAATATAATTAATTCATTCAAATAATTAATTAACTAAAGTCTAATTAAAGTCTAATTAGTTAATTAAAATATAATTAATTACATGATTAATTAAAATCTAATTAATTAATTAAAATGTTAATTAAAATATAATTAAGATGTAATTAATTAATTAATTAATTACAATGTAATTAATTAAAATATTATTCATTAATTACTTAAAATATAACATTATTTGTATTATCAGATGAATGTAAATTGTATTAAACTATATATTTGATTTTAAATATTTTGTCAGGTGTATAAATTAAAAATAATTATTTAAAATATATTTAAAATTTGTTATAAAACAAAAATTTAACAAATTTTTATTAACATTTTTAACAAATCAACCACCATCAATAGTAATGATAATTATTCCTTTATCTTAACTAACCACCATAATTATAATGATTATATCCATTCTCATTCTTCACTGTATTCATTGTCACTTACATTTCTATTTTCGTCTGTCAACTAAATGCCCTTTTGTTTAATAGGAGCACGAGTTCAATAAAGGCATATATGCAATTTAGAACGACGCAAGTCAGGACATTATTGTAATGCCGAAATGACACTGAGCTCTTTGTACCCTTCTGATATTTTTTGATACCAATTTTGTACAGCTTTCTTTTTCTTTTTTCATAAAAGAGTTATGTTGGATACGCTCCCGATGATTGGGTTGGGACCGTCAATTTCTATAAACTCGGGCCATAACATTCAAATTCGAAGTGGGTGTTCCTATTCCTTTCTAAGAAGTAAGAAGTGCCAAGTGTGTGTTGAAGTTTCAGGGTTTTGCACAGCATTCAGCTTGCTCCCATGTCTGTCCGACTTTTTCAAGAACTTGATGGGTTCAAATTATCTGATCTGTTCTTACTGTGTTCTATCAGTATAATATAATAATGTGCATAGATTTAAGAGCAAAATGACTGCTCCAATGCACGGATGGAGAAGATAATTGACTCAGGCATCGAATAATTGAGGTCCTTTGCCGATAGAAAGTTGTCGGTGCTACGAATAAAAAGACTGGAAATGCTATTCATGATTGTAGACTTATATGCAAAAACTTTGAAACTAAAAACAAGGCGTGAATCGGGTGTTGCTTGATGCGCGTCGGTTATATCAACACTGTTGTGGTGTGATTAGGTGCAGAGAAAATCTCTGAAGGGAGGGTATCGTATCCTCAGATCCCTCTGATCACGTACACATACTGGCGGCATATTTTCTTTCTCGTCTTCTGAAGCAGAACAGATCTTCTGTTTTTCACGAGATTATTATACTTGACTCAAGGAGAATAATAAGAATAGAAGAGAGGGAGAGAGAGACTTGCTTTTGGACCTGAAAAGAAAGAGTCAACGGTTCTTTCTTTCATGTCATTTGATTCCAGTAGTTGTTGCCCTTTCCCTTTGTCTACTAGGAGAATAGAATAGGCTAGTTCAGACCATTTTTACACCATGTTTATACGAACAGACAAGCAATATAAGAATAAAATAGACGAGATAGAATTAAATATGTATTATTTAGTTAAGTTTTGTTCTTAAAAATTTGACGAGAATATAAATTTAAAATGATAAAAAATAATTAATAAAAAGATCAAAAGATTTATTATAATCTTTTCTAATTGCATTTTTCTTTTTCTTCTTCTTATTATTATTTTAAATTTTATTATAATTATAATTATTCGTATTTTAAATTTTATTATAATAACTATAATTATAATTAAAAGGACTTTGACATAGACAACTTTGGATCGGGTAATGCAAACCTTCCCATTTGGTTTCTCTAAAAGTCCAAATTCTGCATTACATAGAGACGTATGTTGGTCCAGCACAGAAAAGAAGAGCATCTCCAGACACCAATGCCCGTTGTCAGTCAAGAATTGGGCCATTGGGCATCATGAACAATCAGGGCTTCTGTTTTCCCATTTTCGTTTGGTCCACTGAATAAATGTTTAAACTCAGGCGGCAAAGACAGAAAGGAAAAGTAAAAGAAAAGAAGAAAAAGATAAACAACTTAAGCTGGAGTTCATACATTTTAAGCTAAAGTCGTTTCATTTGCTGTTGAGATCAGTTGCATTGCACCAAACAACGTAAGTGACACCAAAATCTAATAAGAAAGAGAAACATAGACCAACCGAAACTGTTGGAAGAAATACAGAGAAAGAAGAGAACAGTTTGATCCCCTCCTTTTCATATTCACTCAGAGCTCTTACCCTGTTCACCTCGTGTATCTTTCACAACTGAACTACTGAAGAAACTAAGAGATAAAGAGAGAGAGAGAGAGTCACCATTTCCACAGGTTGATTGTTTCCTCCTTTCTAACTCACATCTTCCTCGTACCGACGTCTCTTACATCTATAGTCCTTTTGTATTACCGTTACACGCTTCAAAGCTTCAATCTTTATTACTTAGACAAGATAAAGCTTGAGTAAAATAAAAATAATTTATTTATTTTTGTTAACATTAATTTTCATATATAAATAATAACTGCAATTAATATAAAAAAGATCATTTAATCATTATATAAATATAAAATTGAGAAAAATATTACAATTTCATTATATAATAAATAATAATTACATCAAAATATCAAATAAAAAATAAATATCCTTAACTCTTTATATCTCCAAGTTTGTATACAACTCCTTCCAATTATGGTAGATCTATTCATACAAAAGAATTTCTCAATCTCAATCATATGAAATTAAGTCATGAACCAATATTTTAAATATATTAGAACAAAAATATAACACATAACCTAGGCTCTAACAACTTAATTCCTATGGATAGAAAATAAAACCAAAGACAAATATTTAGAAGAGCAACTAGAGAACAAAGAAATCATAATATAAATCTCACTTTTTCTTTTAATGAATCTTCTTGTAATTTGGATTGAATGTTACTCCCTATCAGATCTTAGAAGAGCAACTAGAGAACAAAGAAATCATAATATAAATCTCACTTTTTCTTTTACTGAATCTTCTTGTAATTTGGATTGAATGTTACTCCCTATCAGATCTTGTGACATAATCTTCTTTTTTACCTTGTCCTCTGCTCAGAAATATCCCTTCTTTATATTTCTTACAACTCAAAGATGCTATAAAACTTGCCTCACTTTATGTGCTCCTATTTACGTCCTTTTGTAGTAAAAACTAGTTCTTAAATATACACGGTCACTTACACGGTTGTGTAAGAGACCGTGTAACTCTAAAAGTACCTAAATTTACAGGTATAGAGACTTACACGGGCAATATATATAGTTGTGTGTATTCACATACATGGGCATGTATCTTTACGCAACCAGAAACATTATTCTTCAAATCTCCATATATTTACAAAGACTTACACAACCACTGTGCACAGTCGTACAGGTCCTCACTTCTTTTAAATCTTCGTTTCATGCTACGATTTTATCTAAATTCTTCTCATTTTAGTTCAAGAAAGCAATTATCACCTACAAATATACTTGAAGTGAATTAAGTACCAAAAATACTATAAAACTATTAAATAACAAACAAAACAAGTTAAATATTAGTATAGAAATATAGTCAAATAATTAGTATCAAATATACTCACACTCAAGTTTTTGCTTATCTTTAAACAGATTATAATCTAAATTATCAATCCTATAAACATCCATCCTTTATTAATTCCAACTTGTCCATTCACATTGTAAATTATCATATCATATTGATCGAATTAACAAACAATAGGATTCAAGTCATCCTAGAACTAACCTTCATAAAACGATATCAATAATAATCACACGGATAATTTTCTTGAAATCAAAAGCACAAACTTTTACACCCTCACTAAAGTTTCACTCAATGTACTCAAATGTTTAGGGAAAAAAGTGTAAAACCCTCGAATCAATGTATAGAAGAATTCTTAATTATAAGTTTGTAATCAAATCATACCTTCGTCACTTATAAGTAAAAAAAAGCAAAATCAAAAGGTCTTAATATAGGGTTTTAATGGGGTTTAGGTAAGGTATGATACATATAATAAAAAGGGGTTAAAATTAAAAGAAATCCACAAAAACAAAATTACAAGAAACTTAGTCTTTCACAATATAAGTCCTTCTTACCCTAAGTCCATTGGTACCATAATTTTAACACTTTTTTTAAAATCATGCTCTCAACATATATTATTTTTTCAAGCATTCATCATCTACTAAAAATTAAAGAAACATTAAACCTTTTCAAAATTTAAGTTTCAAGCAATCAAATAAATGTAAATAGCATTTAAGGTTCAAAATAATAAAAATGCTCCCAATGAAAATTAGGTAAAGGATAATAATGCGGTTATAATCAATAAAAAAACTAAGTCTCAAAATTGGTTATTTTTAAGAAATAAAATATAGTGGGGTAATTATAAAGAAAACAGGCTAAAAAAGGTTCAATCTAAATGCCTTATCATTTTAGTGTTTCTAATTTATCAAATGTGGTCTCAATATAAATTGTTGGGCACCGTTTCCGGAACTCAACCTCTTGCGAATATCATAAGACTTGAGTGTATCTTTACTACATTATACTCTTAAATACATTACATAAAAATAATACATTACATAAAAATAATACATCATACTCTTAAATACATCATCATTTACATTTCAATACCTTCGAAACAAAGGGTTTTACAAAGCTATAATGGCCTTTCAAGCCACATTACAACATAATCTGAAATCTTACAATACAAAAGTTACATGAACTACAAATTCCTGAAAAGTGACTAAAGCCTTGTGTTTCCCAAAACTAACTCAAAATACAGCATAAGCAAATTGGGAGTGATGCCTTGACTCTCTTTCACTCCATCTCTTGCTCATAACCTGGAGGTGGGGACATGAAGGGGGTGAGCTTGAAAGATCGTAGGTAACAGTTTATAATAAAAAGATAAGCAAAAATTTTTGAAACCATTTTACTTATCATAATAAATTTTCAGTGAGTTTATAAAGTACATGCTTCCTAGGCTTTTAGCCAAAATCTACAAGTTGCAAAACATG
>JANIJH010000225.1:73290379-73305163 GCA_024520975.1 Erythroxylum areolatum | reverse complement strand
CAAACAATCCCTGACGTTTTCTCCAAACGTCGGGAATTATATGCCTCTTTTCTGACGTCTTTATCACCGTTGCAGAATTGATAAGCCTTCTACAACGTCTTCACTCAGACGTCGGCGAAACCCATTACCTACCCACCATCTACGACGTCTATTGTGACATTTTAATAGACGTGTCAAATAATTATTCTTTTATGGTTTAACATCAATAAATTTAGTCAAATTTAAAAGTTCTTATAATATTTAATTTATGAATCGTTAAATATAATATTATCTTTCTTAAAGATTTTTACTTCTATCGATCTTATAGAACATGTGTATGCTCATGTCCAAATCTAAGTATAACTATGTATAATAGAAAGTACAACGTTTTAAGAATTATAAAAAACGATTCGATCAAACACTAATTGTTTAATTTGCAACACTTTAAAATCAAGTACTTCGGTACAAAACCAGTTCAAGTCAATAGTGTATCTTCTAATGGAGATCTAGAAGAAGACAAGGCAGAGTAAAGTAAATACTAAATGGATGTCGGAGAAGCGGTTGATCTGCAAGCTTAAAGTTGTTTGTATAAATCCTTTTTCGTTGGTGAACCAACTTGAATTGAGCATTTTATAGGAGGCAGATAAATGGAAACTTCACTATGGAATTGCAGTAGGTCTTTAGCTATTTCCAGTTCTCAATGCATGTCTCTTTGTTTGGTTCATCAGGTCATCAATTTGTTAAATTATAATTGCAAAGTAGAAAAAGTGACGTAGCTTTTCATCTTTTTGTCTTGCACATAGTTTTTGGTTGACCTTCGTCTACACTCTAACGAACCTCTTTTCTGTTTTATTGATGTGAAAATAGTGAAGGCTGGTGGGGCAACTAGAGGAAGAAGAAGAAGAAATGATATGTAGAATGCAAAACAAGATTCCACATTCTTTCCTCATTTTTTTGAAGGGAACAAAACCAATCAGTCCTTAGTTTCTTGCTGATACAAAACAGTTTCCAAGTTTCTTAAGCACTCAACCTGGTGTCACAGGGCAGAATAATGACATGTGAGAAGAACGAACCTTAAAGTATATCAGGTGTCCTTTGAACTGAATGTTGAAACTCTTGTGGTGTAATGTATTGATTTAAGGCCATACATTCTTGTGGAATTGTGAAAACGTACAAAACCAAGTTTTTATTATAATCCCTTTGATGATTACCCTTACGCCAAGGTCTATTTTTTCTTCGAAATGCTACTCAAGTGAGTTGCTTTATAATATTTTTTATAAAAATTTGGCTGGCTACGCATAAGAGGTTTTAGAGCTAAATAAAGCATGTTGAATTATACTCACGCAGTATCGAATGTGCAAGTGTGAGACAGCTTGGTGGAGACTCGGTGATTTTATCTATATAGTAATTAACGTGTTCTTGGTATGAGCTATGATGAAGTTGAGTTATGAGTGGGTGTTTTGGATATAAATAGTGTAGTGGGTGTGCAGTGGTATATGCAGAATCATTAAGAGTGCGGTGGCTTGCGTGGGTCTTTTGGATATAAATAGTGCGGTGGGTGTGCAGTGGTATAAGAAGAATCATTAAGTGTGCAGTGAGTGTGAGAGATTTATAGAGTGTGCAGTAGGTGTGCAGTGGGTATAAAACACATACGGCGTTGGTGTATGTTTTTTAGAGTAAGAGCTGAAGATACATGGGTTGTGTGAGACAAGTCTATAGTGTTAGAAGAAACAGTGCAAAGTGCATAAATTGTGATTAGGGAAAAACAAAGTAGGCGTTAATTAGAGTTGCGTGAGTCACCTTACTTCCGGACACCTTATTTGCGCTACTTCCACTATTGTTCTCTTTATTATTGCCGTAAAACACATCATTGCCCCCATTGTTGTTGCGATGACTTCCATATCTATTTCAGTGGAGCAGAACTCATCGGGAAGTTGTTTTTTTTATATCTCAAGTGTATTTAGTTTTAATTCTTTATTATTTTAATCACTTGAGTTATTTGTTCATTGTTCTTTCTTTAAAAGATTGATTGAGAAAATTCTCTGTCGAGGTTAGTACGAGGCGATCGTACTATTGGGTGTGAAAATATTTTACGGGAAGTAAGGTTGAGAGATAGTATCAAGGGTTGAGTGGTGTCGGCTCAATAAAGCCTTGGGTAAATCTATTGTACTTCGATGAAAGTTATTAAGCTGGGTGAGGGCTCCGCAGATATAGGCAAGATATGCTGAACTATGTTAGTAAATTTCTGATGTTTTTATTATTTCGGTTTTACTTGTTTTTATTTTGTTGGTGCTAAAGAAGTTTGTGAAACTATTAACCCCTTCGATTTTTCAGATATAATTAACTATTGCATAACATTTTTTGAGATCATTAAGACCCCTAACATTCCATGCAAACACTGTTATTAGTTCTTAAAGCATTTGTTTTCTTTGGACTTAACTTTAGCCAAGATTTCTTCCTTTCAATAGATATAAAAGCTCTTAAGTAGCATCATCATCGGTGGGAGGGATGTGAGGATGTTGCTCTAATTCACCAGCTCCTTGAATCAGAGCATCATCAATAGGCTGGTTTGAATTATTCTATTGGCATTGGTTGTGAGAAGGAGTAGGCACATCATTTGAGCTAGGAACTTCCATATCGTGATTAAGGCTTCAACATTAAGATTAAAGGTACGATGAACCACACTTGAATACTCAGAAACATCTACTTTAGAACTTATGGATTGAACATTTTCCAAATTTATCAAATCATCTTAAAAACTACTTTTGAAAACTTACCCGTTGGTAGCCATTTCTCTCCTTTTCGACTCTAATATGACTTCTATTGATAAGAGACTTTAATGGTATCCTCCACTAACTTATCCACTACTCCCAATCTCTTTAATGGAACTTCTTTAGGCAGTTTACAATTCGTGTTAACACTAATGCATAGTCATGCCTATCATATCAGTTTTCTTGAAGAAGTTGCTTCGTCTATGCATAATGGATTGCCTATAAAGCTAGAAAGGAGAATAAGCTCTCTAATGGATCAATATTCTAGCAGGATTTAGTACAAAATAACCTAGAATGGAACCTTTTTATGGTTAACATCTTTAAGTTTAATGCCAGTTTTTCACATTTACAGAAAGATTGGCAAAACATTCAAGTGCATTGGTTCCTCTTACATGACTTTCAAGGCATGAACCTTTGAGATGAACTTGAAAAGGAAGAGATGATCTTCACTAAGCAATACCTCTTTAAGTCCCTAAATTTTCAATGCTTCAAAGCCCATAGTTTCGTCACTGAGAAGACTGCTCTCTTTCCAAAAAGGAAACTAACCAATGTAAACTCCCATGAATTTGGACCTTTCTTTAGATCATCCATAGGGGAAGAAACAATAACTAAACCATACATAATGGAAAGTGGAATGTACTGGAGAGAAGTGCGAAAGGCATCACCAAGCATTTGTTCCTAGTTGAGAGGTTTTAGTAAAAAAGAAGAAGAGGAAGTCGATGGTCCAAAACCTGTGTAGGTTAGTGTAATGGAGAGGGAGCTAGAGGAGTTTCTAGGCTTGTGTGGGATAAAGAGAGGTGGATAATGGGGAACATCTGTTAGGAGAAGGGGCCAACAACCTGTACAAGGACTAAAGAAATAACAACCAATCAAGTAAAAGGAGCAAATAGGCTGGCAAAAAAAAACACCTTATTATAAACGGTATTAATAAGGGCAGTAGTCAAATATAAGACCTTTAATCCCCTAAATAATGCTTAAGGCTCAGAGAGAGAGAGAGAGGGATGAAAGACTAGCAAAAACAAGGTAAAAAATGGAGCAAGGAAAACAAAGAAAATCTAGAACTCACACAAAGACTAATCTAAATAAGGATGGACAATAAAGAAGTAGGAGCAAAAATAGTTGAGTGGAATAAAAGTATGTTAGAATTTACAATGGGCCTACGAGCCCACATGAGAAGGAAAGTTAGATTACATATAAGTCTAAGTGAGGTTCCATCCTAAAACCAATTGGTGATAGGTGGAGTAGCCCACTAGACTTATATATTAATCTTCTTTCTTCTCTTTCTCCAATGTGGGACAAACTCTCACTCTTTATATTTCAATACACCCCCTTACGTGTGGGTCTAACACGTGACATAATCTATCAGTTTGAGGTATTAACGACTAACATAAGAGTAACTTGCTCTGATATCATGAAATCAATTACACAGAGAAATGCAAGAACTGACCTAATTTTTATTAGAACTCTCTCGAAACTGTACAAGGTCAGATTTCCTTTATATACAAAATCAGTAAATAAATGATAAAACGACTGCACTTCAGCTACACTAACTAATAACTGTAAAACGACTACACTTCACTAAAGAAACAGTACACACTATGTACATAACTAGAACACTCAAAACGTTAACAGTATGATGGTTGATGTTGAAACCACTTAAACCAAGTACAATAACAAAACATCATGAAATAAAAACAAATCACTTATTACCCTAATTTTCTAAGAAAAATGTAAAAAAAAAGAATTATTTTTACTTTAAACCCGAGACAAAAAATAATTAAAGAGGGTCTAAGAATGGCTAGTGAGAGACACTCTAACTTCTCTCTGACCTTCCCCCTCTCCCATACCCATAATTGACGCGTGTTTGTTTCTATGTCCATTGTCCTCTTCATTTCCTTGTCCATTTTCCTAAATTTCATCCATCTTTACTCCTCCCAACCTACTTACTTCTACTCTATTATTGTCCATTCTCCTTAAGATTAAATGTTATGTAACTTTCGACATTTCTTTACTTTCCTTACTCCATTTTCAACCTTATTTATCTACTCATTTTTTCTCTACATTTCCTTACTCATACTACTTTTGATTTCATCTACTTTGTTGAAATATAAAGAGTGGGAGTTTGTCCCACATTGAAGAAAGAGAGGAAAGAAGATTAATATATAAGTCTAGTGGGCTACTCCACCTATCACCAATTGGTTTTAGAATGAAACCTCACTTAGACTTATATGTAATCTAACTTTCCTTCTCGTGTGGGTCCGTAGGCCCATTGTAAATTCTAACATGGTATCAGAGCGGGAATGAAATCATTGCTTTGATGGATTGATATGAGAGATTGATTTTTTGTGAGGAATCGACTATTGCTTGTTTTGACGAGTTCCATATGTGAGTCTGTGTTTGAGGAAGCAACGGAGTTGAAGGATCGAGAGTTAGGGTTTCCGAACCTTCTTTTTTTGGCTTACAGGAGTGCATCTAGTGTACGCCATTGGTAACGATGGACGGTTTTTCGCATGATTCTCCAGCTGGATCAACTTTGGATCCTAGATTGAGAGCTGCACCGGAAGAAAATCAAACATACCTTCAAGGATCGGACTATCCAGGTATGAGTTTAGTTACTGCAGTCTTGAATGGAAACAATTTTTTTAGCTGGAGTAGATCGGTTAAAATAGCTCTAGGAGCTAAGATGAAGTTAGGGTTTATTGATGGAACATGTCAAAAACCTAGCTCACGATCTGTTGAATATGATAAATGGATTAGGACTGATTACATGGTTAGATCGTGGCTTTTGAATTCAATGTCAAAAGACATCATTGAAGCTTTCATTTATACGAATTCTGCTTGAGAGTTGTGGTCAGAATTAGAAGAAAGGTTTGGTGAAAGTAATGGTCCTTTGTTATATCATATACAACTGCAGATTAGTGCAGCAACACAAGGAAATCAGTATATTGCTAAGTACTTTACTAGTCTTAAGAAATTATGGGATGAACGCTGGTGTCTCATGCCTATCCCACAATGTAATTGTGGGGCAGTAGCACAGTGTACTTGTGGAGCACCTAGGGCTCTAGCTGCTTTAACATCATTAAATCAGTTAATGCAATTTTTAATGGGTTTGAATGAGAGTTATGATCATGTTAGGAATCAAATTCTGGGTATGGAACCTCTGCCTACTATTAATAAGGCTTACTCTATGGTTTTAAGAGTAGAAAAACAGAGGGAGGTGCAGATGGTTTTTAGTGAAGGAGTAGAACATAATGCTATGTTTGTGAGTAAAGGGAATACTAAGAAAGTTGGGGATGGAGGAGGAAAACAGTTCAAAAATAAATGGGGTAGTACTGACAAGAGTGAGTTGTACTGTTCTTATTGTAAAGAGAATGGGCATGTGAAAGAAAACTATTTTAAGCTTACTGGTGTACCAGATTGGTACAAAGAGCTACAGAATAAGAAAGGTAAGGGAAGTGGGAAGGGTTATACTGCTAATGTAGTGAATGAAGATAATTCATTTACTGTAGACAACAGTAAATTAGTGGTAGATGCAGCCACTGGTACTCCTAATCCTCCATTGTCCTAATTGATCAGACAAGAATTATTAAAGCTGATGAAGAATAGAACAAACTCAGATCCTCTCATGGTGAACCGGCACATCTTTCGGATTTTGCAGGTACACTTCCTTTTTTAGCTCTTTCTAGTCTAAATGGATTAGGTTTAGATTCCTGGTTATTAGATACAAGAGCCTCAAACCATATGTGTGTGGATCTTTCTTTGATAACTAAACCAGTTGTGCCTAACACTTTTATACCTGTATATTTACCTGATGGATCACAGAACCGTGTACATCACATTGGTGATGTTTTCCTACCCAATGACCTTGTTTTGACAGAAACATTACATATACCTACTTTTAAATTCAATCTTTTGTCTGTGAACAAACTTGCAACCACTTCCTCTGTTACCTTCAAATTTTATCCCAACTGCTGTATTTTGTAGGACCTGAAGACTAAAAAAATCTTGGCAGTTTGTAAAGTTGTAGGGAGGCTTTATATCCTAGACAAGGATTCTTTCAAGGATGACACAATAGCTAGATTCTATTTGTGTATTGTTGACAGTAGTTCCAATAAAGTTCATTCGGTGTTTATGTACAAATTATGGCATCAACGTTTAGGCCATGTTTCTAACAATGTACTTAGACATAATGTTTCTTTTGATAATAAAATAACTGGTATAGCTGGTGTTTGTGATGTTTATCCTGTTGCAAAACAAAACAGATTATCATTTCCATCTAGCACTATTCATACTGCTTCTATTTTCCAATTGATACATGTTGATGTTTGGGGTCCTTATAATCAACATTCTGTTTCTGGTGGGAGGTATTTCCTGACAGTAGTTAATGATTATAGTAGGGGTACTTGGGCATATTTGATGACTCATAAATGTCAGGTAGTCAATTGTTTGGATAGATTCTTTAAGATGGTAAAAACATAGTTTCAGAAATTTGTTCAGACTGTATGAACAGATAATGGAACTGAGTTCTTGAGTGGGGAGTGTCAGAAACTATTTGAGGATTTGGGGATTTTGCATCATAAATCTTGTGTGTATACACCCCAACAGAATGGGGTTATGGAGAGAAAACATAGACATCTCTTACAGATAGCTAGGGCACTTTTATTTCAAGCTTCTTTGCCTGTAAGGTTTTGGGGAGATTGTATACTGACAGCAACTTACCTCATCAATAGACTTCCTTCTTCTCTTCTAAGTTGGAAAACACCTTATGAGATTTTATATGGTTGTCCACCGAAATATGATCATATGAAATCTTTTGGGTGTCTTTGTTTTGCAACAAATGTTCAGCCTCGTAAAAGTAAGTTTGATCTGAGGGCCTATAAGTGCATTTTCTTGGGATATTGTCATGGACAAAAGGGTTATAAATTGTTTGATCTAGAATCTCATTCTGTTCTTGTTTCTAGAGATGTCATATTTCATGAAAACATTTTCCCTTACCAGTCTTCATCTTATACTACACCAGCCCTTCCATTACCTTTGATTTTAGCTGATCAGCATTCTAATCTTCTTGATGTTGTACCTACGGGTAATAAAGATTCTTCTATCCATTTACCAGTTTCAGACAATGGTCCACATATTCCTGAATCATCATCTTCTCATATTTCAACCTTTCCAGTTACTGCTCCTCCTGATTTTCGTAGAAGTACTAGGATCTTACATAAACCAGCTTGGTTGAGTGATTTTGTGTCTCATGTCAACACCCACAATGTTGTATCTTCCTATTCAGGTTCTAATTTTTCTGTTTACACTCCACCTACCTTTTCCTTTTATACCTACCCCACATCTTACACCCATATATATATCTTTTTTGGCAAATGTTTCTAATATCCAAGAACCTCAATCTTATCATCAGGCTAGGGCTAATATACATTGGGTAAGAGCTATGCACCAGGAGTTAGATGCCCTAGAATCCAATCATAATTGGATTTTAACTTCTTTACTAGAAGGTAAGAAGGCTATTGGTTCTAGGTGGATTTATAAAGTGAAACTTTTGCCTGATGGAACTGTTGATCGTTATAAGGCTAGGTTGGTAGCCAAATGGTATGATCAAGTTGAGGGGATTGATTGTACTGGTAGCTTTTCACCAGTTGCTAAAACAGTGACTATTCGGTTGTTGTTGGCTGTTGCAGCTTATTTTACTTGGCCTATCCATCAGTTAGATGTGAATAATGCTTTTTTGCATGGGTTTCTTGATGAGGAAGTGTATATGGTTCCTCCAGATGGGTATACTAAAGCTGGCCCGAATGAAGTTTGCAAATTAAATAGATCCTTATATGGTTTAAAACAAGCTTCAAGACAGTGGAATTGTGAGTTCACTAAGAATCTGTTTTCTTATGGTTTTGTACAATCATAGTATGATCATTGCTTGTTTACAAAATCTATTGGTTCTACTTTTGTTGCCCTTCTTATATATGTGGATGACATTCTGTTGATTGGTTCGAATGCTGATGTCCTAGTTGATGTTAAACATTTTCTGCATACTGTTTTTACCATTAAGGATCTTGGGCCGACTAAGTACTTCCTTGGTTTAGAGATTGCTAGATCATCTAATGGTTTGTATGTTAATCAAAGGAAGTACGTGTTGGATATTCTTTCTGAATTGGGTTTAACTGGAGCAAAACCAGTGTCTACTCCCTTGCCTATGGGCTTGCGTTTGACTGATCAATCTGGTCAGTTGCTCGATGATGTGGGACAGTATAGGAGGTTAATTGGTAGGTTGTTATATCTGGGTTTTACTAGACCTGATATTACTTATACTGTTCAACAGTTAAGTCAGTTTCTTCATGCTCCTTGTCAAGGTCATTGGGATGCTGCTTTACATTTGTTAAAGTATTTGAAGGGTAGCCCTTTCCAAGGACTATTTTTCCCTACTTCAGCTGCCTCTTCTGTTTCTTCTTTCTGTTCCATTGAAGCTTATTGTGATGCCGATTGGGAGTCATGTTTGGAGACTAGACGCTCTCTTTCTGGATTTTGTGTTTTCTTGGGTTCTTCTTTAGTTTTTTGGAAAACTAAAAAATAGCCCACGATTTCTCGTTCTTCAGCTGAAGTGGAATATCGTAGCATGGCTTCCGCTGTGTGTGAACTATTATGGATTTCTTATATCTTGCGTGATTCACAGGTTTCTTTTACTTTACCTATTCCTTTGTGGTGTGATAATAAGGCTGCTTTACATTTACTGCTAATCCAATCTTCCATGAATGCACCAAGCATCTTGATATTGATTGTCATATGGTTCGTGATCAATTCAAGTTGGGATTTGTGGCTCCTGCTCATGTTTCTTCGAAGGACCAGTTAGCTGATCTTTTTACCAAGGCCTTGCCAGCTCCGGTTTTTGCTTCTCTTCTGTCCAAGTTTGGTTTGGCTGATGTTCACCAAACTACATTTTTTTGAGTGTTTTAGTTCTGTACATAGTATGTACTGTTTCTTTAGTGAAGTGTAGTCGTTTTATAGTGATTAGTTAGTGTAGCCGAAGTGTAGTTGTTTTATCATTTATTTACTGACTTTGTATATAAAGGAAATTTGACCTTGTATAGTTTCGAGAGAGTTCTAACAAAAATTGGGTCAGTTCTTGCATTTCTCTGTGTAAGTTGTTTCACATACTAATTCGTTAAAATCTATTTGTAGGTAGTGAGTTATTTAGAAGAAATTAAGTGAGGGAGAAAAAAATAACAGAGTGCCTATTTGTTTTTATTTATATTTTTAGTTTTTATTTTCTTATTCAATAAAAAACTTGTTTTTTTTTAGTTTTGAGTTTTTTAGTTTCTTCTAATTTTTATAATTTATGAAAACCATAAAAATTAGTTTTTGTTTTCTATTTTAATCTTATTTAATACAAACTGAATATATATTATTGAATCATTTAATATTAATTGTTCAAATTTAATCATTTTAATTATAAATAATTTAATATAATAACTTAATTTAATTTTTATAATTAATTTAAATATTAATTTTTGAAAAATAAAATAATTTTAATTTGTTAACTATTAATAACTATAATTTAAATTTAAAATATATTCAAAATATATAAAATTTTAAATAAAATTTTCTTTAATAATTAAAGTATATTAATCTATAAATAAAAAATTAATTATTAAACTATTTATTTTAATATAGTATTTAACTTTTTCAATAATTTATCACTAAATATTATATAAGAGTTTAAAGTAAATTTAATTTAATTTAATTAATTAATTAATTTATCTAATATATAATTATCATTAATAATAATAATATAATTACATTTACATTAATAGCTAAACATATTTATGGTTTTATTTGAAAAAATGACCCTTTTTTATTTGTTTGTGTATACCCATTCACAAATTATGAACAAAGGGGAGTCAATGACCCTTTTTATAAACTATATGGGATTCAAAGACTCATTCTTAATTGTCCAAGTTTCTTATTAAATGTCAAGCATTTTTTCAGTGGATGAATGATGTTGAACTTCATTTATGTCTTTGACACAGCATTAGATACTTGAGATTAATAGTTATAAGAATGGTTGTTACATTTCAATATACCTGCATACGTTAAGCCTTGAGCATTTACTGAATTAATTCAGTAAATTGTTAAGTCTATAAATATAGCTATGCGTTCAAATGATCATTTCAATAGAAATCGTTGAGCTCTTCCACCATCTCTGATATTTAGTGTCCGCTGATTGAGCATTTTTGAGTCTAAGCCTGTCTCGTATCCAACAGAACTGTGGTAAGAAAAAACAAGCTACAACGACTTTTAATCTTGATGGAATATCAGAGAAACGGTACCTTGCAAGTTGAAAAATATTATAAGAAAAATTAAACCAACAGCACCACTACTTGCTCCATCGGAAATTATAAGATATGTATCATAAATGGTACGATATAAACGTTGTGAATAGTGATTACTGTAGCTAAACAAGGTGGCATCATTTAATGTTGGGGATTAATTAATTAAGATGACCATGCATTCACGAAAAATGCGGATCATTTGTCATCTTATGCTTATCTGTTTATGATTATTGTTGCAGAAGACATGCAGCCAGATTGCGTGTCCAATAAAAATCAGTAACTCCACTTCTCCTTCTATTTGTAAACGATTAGTTATCTGTTCAACGAAAAATATCAAATATTTCTGGCTCCCCAATATTCTGAACACACACTTGCGTGTTTTGCTGTTAAATTAGCATTTATTTTCCTTGTCATGTACTAATGAGATGCGATAAGTGTGTTAATGAGTTGGAGATTCGGTGGGAGACGAGACATTAAGAAGCATCACTGAGATAGTTGTTTAGATCTGAATCAAAATCACGTTGTTGAGATTCCTTTTGTCTCGTTCTTTCTTTGATATATATATATATATTCCAATGCTAATGGAAAGTAAGCAAATTACAAAGGAACATCTTCCATATTCAACACGCCAGGCTCTTCTATCTTGAGGAAGGAAATGGCAGGTTCCTCTAGCAATCGAAAATTTTATGATCACCATTCTCGGTCCAACAGCTTGCCCTCTAGCTCACATCCCCTGATCACACAACTTGACGACCACTTGTGTAGATTGAAGGCTTCTCAGGCTACATCAGCCTCAGTGTCATCACAATCAATAGGCCGGAAGCTAAATGATCTTCAGGATTTGTATGAATGTGTTGACAAGTTCTTGCAGCTGCCACTAACTCAACAAGTACTTGCTCATGCCCATAAAGAGAAATGGGTTGATGAGCTCTTGGATGGATCGCTTAGCGTGTTGGAAGCTTGCACCACTGCAAAGGATTCACTCTTGCATACGAAGGAAAGTGCACGAGAACTTCAATCCATTTTACGCAGAAGAGCTGGTTGTTTCGAAATCTGCCGCAACAGTGAGCTCCAGAAATATTTGGTTTCAAGAAAGGTTGTGAAGAAAGCCATCAAAAAGGCTTTGAAGGATATTCAAAACAAATGCAGCTCCTCTACTTCACATGGAGAAGATGAAACCAGAGTCATTATGAGCTTGTTAAAAGAGGTTGAAGCCGTCACTCTAGAAGTGTTCGAGTCCTTGCTATCTTTCATATCTGGACCAAAGGCGAAAGCTACTGGTTGGTCATTAGTCTCCAAGCTGGTGTATCAAAAAAGAGTGGCATGCACGAAAGAAGAAATCAATCATGGAAATGAATTCTCAAAGGTGGACTCTGCATTGCTCGGTCTCATCCTCGACAGTACAGGCAATTCTGATAAGCTTGCTCACATCATCAAAAATCTGCAAAGTCAGTTAGATGATCTGGACTCGTCCTTTCAGGATCTTGAAAATGGGCTTCACTGCCTTTTCAGGCAATTGATCAAGTCCAGAGTCGCTCTTCTCAACATTCTCAACCCGTAAACCAAAAAATTTTGTTGTAAAGTCATGTTTTAAGTGTATATTCCTGCAATACACATGATTCTGAGTTGATATGATCTTTTTGACAACAAGATTCACCGTCTTTTCTCTTGCGTACTTAAGATGATATGCTTTGTTTAATTTGCATTCTGTGGCCATGGGTCCCAAGTTCTACAAGTACGATCGTCCATGCACGAGAACAGTAAATGAAATTAAAATGTCCTAGTTTTACTAGTCAAGAAGCTGAATTCCTCTATCATTTAGTGTCAAAAGTATGCTTCCAAGATTATTTTCTCATAAGCACCGGTAAACATTTTCCAAACATTATGAAATAATTCTTCCCGCATTCCAAAAATTCATGTACATATGATTGCAGTGACAAATGTCAATGGCTAGACACAGCCTGGCTAGCTAATCCCATGTATGTGTTAAACCAAATAAGATGAGGTTCATATGATGAACTCCAATCTTCTATGTTTGATCAGGCAAGTGGAAGATGGAATTATTCAATACGATGTTCAACTCTCACATTGATTATTTTATTACACAATACCCACTTTTGTATGAGAAGTGTTGAAAAGTCGGATTGAGATCTGATCCCAACCGCAACGGAATAATTACGAAACTTTTTCGTGATTTTTAATTTTCTAAAAACTAAGATCTATTTAATTCTATAAAATGATTAATACAAATAATTTTCTGAAAACTAAAATCTATTTAATTCTATAAAATGATTATCACAATAATCGCCTATTCACTTAATGTTTCTTATTGACAGTGTAGTATTTTCTCCTAAAAATTGTCTTTTCTTAACTTTCAATTGTCTCCATTCTTAAAAATTTGTCTCCTGATGTGAAACAACCTTTTTATTATTGTTGGCAGTTACATAAACGACCATATATATATATATATATAACTTTCGTTAGTTTTTTTTTTCTAATATAAAAGAAGTAACAGGAAGTTGGCTGGTAAGCAGTCTCTTTCTTAAAAAAAACAAATATATCAAAAACCAAATAAGTTTTGGTTCTCTTTCTCTCTACAATTTTGCAAAATCCGAATGAAAGAGAAAAACTCTCTTCATTCTTTCTCATGTGAATCACACCATCAAGGGTTAGAGTTTGGGGCGTAGATTAACGGTGACTCTAGTAGCCAATCATAAAACATGGACTAGCAAACAAAGAATTAATCGACCGTTTCCGTATTAAGGTCAGTCCTTATAAATCTACATTGGTATTAGAGCCAAATTTGCATTTACATCGTGCTCAAAAGAAAACGACCATTGATTTGCGTATTTTGTTGTGTTCATATGTATGAGAATATCTTGGGTTTACATTGAAATTGTTTTTACGGAAACCAGACATTTTCATTTCATGTTGTTTACGCATATAAACATCACAAAGAAAGAAGAGTGCATTCATAAGTAATAAGACCAATGGTTAAAAGCTTACATCCATAGTGAAAAACAACAAACAAATCCTTAGTTTGGACAAATGTTGTCCATAAAAGTTATGCACAGTAAATGCATTTAACAGAAGTTAGTTTGACAGAAATCGAAAAGCTTTATTTCTTCCTTGGTTTTGAGGGAAATGAAAAAAAGTCTTCCTTGCTTTTTGTGTTTGTATGGTGATTCAAAAGAAGAGGTTTTGTGCGTAAAGGAAGAATGTGCATGCAAACTGAGAGTAAAACACAAACACTGAGAGTTGTTTTTTCGTTTTTAGAACGAAACGAAGGAATAACGTGCATGAAACAATAAACAATGTATAGGACGTTTTCTTCTCATATATATGTTGTTTTCAGTTTTATATGATAGTCATATAAAAAAATTAAATTGTTATAAATTCATAAATGTGTTTTCATATAATATAATTTGAAATATTCCATAAATATGTTTTATTGGTAATTTTGTATTATATTTAAAATAATATTATATAAATGAGTTTTATATAATTTTGTATGAAAATTTTGTTTTATATGTATTAAAATTTTTATTGTAAATTAGTTTTGCATATAAGATATTTTTTTGGCATCTTTGTGATATGTCAAATTAAAATAGGTTAGTTATATAAAACAAATTTATATAACTCATACAAAAGTGAATTAAGAATTTCTATAATTTAACTAACCTATTTTAATTTGACATATC
>JANIJH010000225.1:73257206-73267706 GCA_024520975.1 Erythroxylum areolatum | reverse complement strand
CCACCCTCGCGGGGCACGGACTCGGATATCACCAACGATATCGGGTTCGGGTCACTCGGGAGTGGGGTGTTACAACCAGTCAACCCACCCTTAACACTATCTCTCAACCTCACTTCCTGTGAAAGAATTTCACACCCAATAGTATGACCGCCTCGTACTATCCTCAACAGAGGATTTTTTTAAATCAATCTTTTAATAAAAGAACAATGAACAAATAACTCAAGTGATTAAAATAACAAAGAACAAAAACTAGATACACTTGAGATAGAAAAGAACAACTTTCCAATGAGTTCTGCTCCATTGAAATAGATCTGGAAGTCGTCACAACAATAATGCGCTAATTCACGCAGAACTCATAATCAAGTCACAAAAACTTCTGTAGAAATCACAGCTACAAAAATACCCAATTAATGACAACACTTCAAAGAAAACGCAACACAAAACTATTAAACCCACTACACATTTATTCAACACCCATGATTGAACCATAAGAGAAAAATGTAGCATTCACATCAAGCATCTCAAGTTGGCGTGATCAACATATATATAATTTCCTTAGCCCAAAAAAAACGCATGCACTTCACCTTCACTTTAACACCCACTGCACATTTAACTTTAAAGACTCCAAATTTGCTTGGCCAAAAAAACAACGCATATATAACCCCACAGCAACCCATTCATAAAACAAATTCCTTCTTCTGCTGTATATTCTTCATTCTTCAATTTACGCCCACTAGCGCACAAATGTCTTTATATTCATGTGGGAAGTGAGATATGTGCCATTTTTGTTTAAAGCATAGAAAAGAAGTAGTCAAATCGTGGAGCTCCTGCCTTGTGTTTTTAGTCAAGAAAAATTAGTTGAATCCCTCCAACATTTAGACTTCAATACTCAATAGAAATCCCAGCTCACACATCAACGTCATCCACCACACCTCTTCTCAAGATACATATCTATTCAAGATAGGATTTTATAACATCTAGAATGTTATCCAAAATAGCTTTTTGAATCCAAGTCATTATCCAATTAATATCTTATATGTCCAATTAATAAATAATGCCAAAACTAAATAAAAGATATATAATATATATCCTAACATGTTCAAAGAATTTTGTGAGAAAAATGGTATAATAAAACAACTAACAATTCCTCGACCTCCATAACAAAATGGTGTTGCAGAGCGTAGGATTCGAACATTGCTTGACATGGTCAAGTCAATAATGAAACACGCTTGTCTTCCAATTAGTTTTTGGGGAGATGTGTTACTCACGACAACTTATATTCTTAACCGTGTGCTAAGTAAAATTATACCCGCCACCCTATATGAGTTACGGAATGAAAGAAAGCCCTTTTTAAATCATTTACGCCTATGGGGTTTGGCTAGTTATGTACACAACCTAACTTATAAACATGGGAAACTTGGTCCACGAGCCACTAAAATGGTGTTTATAAGATAAGGAAAAAGAAAAAATGAGTAATGTTCCCTATGCTAGTGCCGTAGGAAGCTTAATGTATGCTATGTTGTGTACACAGCCTGACATTTGCTTTGTGATTAGTTTAGTAAGTCGTTACTAAAGCAACCTAGGACTTGCTCATTGGCAAGCAGTCAAAAGGATTTTTTGGTACCTTCGTGGTACTTCAGACCTGGTCCTTTACTATCAAGGCGGGGATTTAAGGTTAAGGGGATATTCGAATGCCAATTGGGGTGGTGACCCGGATGAGTCTAGGTTAACTCAGGATATGTTTTCACCTTGGGAGGCGAAGCCATATCTTGGTGCAGCAAGAAACAAGACTATATACTAAGGTTAATACTATGACATGCCAAGAGGGCCTCATTAACCCAATAAGTTCCAATACAAATACTAATAGACATTCATACATATCACATTATCCATGACATTCATACTCCACAAATATCCAATCATAATCATCAAAGTCGATGCAATATTATATTCAATCAAATTCTTATAAAAAAAATTCAATAAACCCTAACTATAAACATTTAACAACCAATCATAACCATAATTAGAGTTTAAAATGACAACTCAATCCAATGTAGTTTCAAAAACATTAGGGAAGAAGAAAAAAATTTGACTATTAACTAATTACATCCATGAATAAATTAGAAAAACACTTAATCATCCATGAATAAATTAAATAAATACTTAATCAATAAATTAGATAAACACTAAACCATAGTAGCTTCCAAATCCCATACACAAACATTTGCACATATTGAAACAAACAATAATGAAACACATATTCATTTCGGTAGAATAATGAAGGCCTCCACGTGGTTGGCATACCTTCACCATACACACAGCTCCACGACCGAAGAAGGCAGTGGCAATGAGCGGCGAAGATGCGGTGGCTGGACGGAGAAGAAGACGACAAAGAAAAAGCGACGAAGAACAGCAGCAGAGGTGGAGAACGAAGGAGGAAGGTTAAGTGGGGGAGGGGGGGAGGAAGCCTCCTGAAGCATTTTAAGAGTTACGAAATGACATTGTTTGGTTTTAAAATGTTTAACAGAAGCAGTGGATGGACGACAACATTTTAATAGCCAACTTACTGACTGATTACTGACGAAAATTTTCGTAGGTAAAGCGACAACATTTAGCGGCAAACTTCCCTGCACAATATCAGCGACAGATATTGCTACAGTCAGTAATCCAAATTTTTCCAGACAAGTTGTTCGACGGGTGTAGGATTACCGTCAGTAATTAGCAATAGTTTCTTTACCGTTTCCAATTTTCCGTCAATAATTGGACGATTTCTTGTAGTGTAATGTACTCCCCAATTTGGATCTAGAGATATTTGTGTTGAAAAAAAATTGATTTACACCCTAATCTAGTACTAAATATCAACCATGGGTAACCTTTACACCATAATCACTTCACAAGTATTATAGGTTTTTAAAAAAGTTATAACATGAATCTAATAATCACAAGACATACCAATCATACACAAGGCACTGATATTATGATGTATAACCCACACACATAAACACATACATCTATAGTGTCTCCATGACACCCAATTCACACACCATAAGAATTAAACTATGACTATATATCAAAGTTTAAACTATTTTACACTTAATTATGCATAAATAAAATCATTTGACTAGCCAATTTAACAAATTGCTAAATCTAGCTTAACCTTTATTTGAGTTTTTTACGGTTCTAATCCAATTTAAATAAAATAGGACATGAAAACATTTATTAATCACACATGACAATAATTAATAACAATAAATCATAAACTATCAATAACAACAAATCAATAAACACAATTCCTAGAAATTTCAATTGACATACTATAACTGTTACCCTTATATGATTAGTGTACTTTAAATTCCTTTCCTGATCTAGAAACTAATTCAATACGACTTAAAATCACAATCTTTATTATAAAATATCATTAAACCCACTCTTGCCAAGGTTCTGTTCGCTTTTTTATTTGTCTTCTCTCTTGAATAATATGTCTCCCCTTTGAGTTTTACGTAACATTGTCCCCAAGGGTTGACAGAAAATGTTTTCCAAAACCAGTAGTTAAGAAAAAGTTTGACTAGTCAAAAGTTTATACTTGACATCTGTTGTCCTTGTTCAGTTGGTAGTTTGTTTAATTTATATGCTCATTTGATAAGAGTGAAGTTAGTCAAATTAGAATTGTATAGTAAAAGAATTTCTCTTAACCTTTTATAGTATATTGAATCCAATATTTTTCTAAAAAATGATCGAAGTATTGAACAATATTCCATAGTAACAATAAAATGGACCCATAAGATTCTCACACCAAATTCTTATATTTGGGTTCAATATCACTCTTCCTAAGAACTGCAGATTTTTTTTTTTATCATTTATTGAATCACCTCAACTCAATGTTGCAATAAAAAATTATATTTAAAATACTGAATATATTCAATTTTGACTAACAAATTGTACTACAATACAATCAACTCATTCTAACCCTTTTAAGAACTAAACATCAATCCTAAATAAGTATTCAACAATCTTTTTTCAAATGAGAAATTCAAAAGAGTAGACCAAGAATTGATTTATATAATCAACTTATGCATTACATAAATATTAAAAAAATTTTAGGATCTCGCATTTTCCTTAAGCATTATTATAACTTCCAAATATCTAATATTAATCTTCAACTCAATTAAGAGAAATTAAACCATCTTTCTATGGTATTTAATGTCATCAAATCACAAAAGAAAACTTTCTATTAGAAAGAAATGAAAACTTTACTGCAAAACACAAACCTTTTTATTTCGGATTCCTTTAGAAAAAAGATCCAAAAATAGTTGATTAATAATAATGCTTTATAGACTTAAAAAGTTCCAAAATATTTGAACCCAAGTTGATTAACAATAATGCTTTATAAACTTAACTACCCAATCTTCTCGTTATTCAATGCAATTTCGCCTGGACATCTTCTATAAGACTTGTAAATTATCAAATCTTCTCGTTTTTACTTGATGATGATTTGACAGCCACCCATTTGAGAAATCACAATTACACTTAATTGGTGAGAAGGCTTGATTTTGATGAACTTGATTCAATCCAACCTGAATGATGACCTATTCAGATTTGTTGATGGAGAAACTTAACCTTGATAAAAATAAAAGCTGCAGCAGCCCTACCAAAAACAAATGCTTAAAGCCTACTGTCTTCTTAATCGCGCACCGTTAATTGCTGACTTCCAGTAAACGACATAACAGGATGTCATTAAAAATGAAATTATAAATTCTCCATTTTGTAACCAGGCCGAAGCTTATGAATAAGAGAATTTAATTGTTGATGAGCCTTAAACTAGATAAAATAATGTCAGTCACACCCCACCACTCGTGTGCTGGGGACGTCAGTAATTGACTAACTATAGTCATGGCAGTTTGCTAGTAGGTAAGTCAAAATAATTTGTTGGAGAAAATCTGGTAGACATTAGGGGGGGAGACACTACTCCACTGTTTTTGAGGTTCTTCCCACATTAGTCAGATAAAAAACATATTCCTGCACATTGGAACTTGAAGATTCTTGATGTCTTCCCCCTCAGTCTTCAGTATATAATAAGTGGACAACTTAGGAAGGAAAGTAAAGCGTTAACAATCTGAATTAGGGGGTCAGAGAATCTTACAGTCTTCTCTTTTCATAAACGAAAATGGCTACCTCTCCAATGATATTAAAATCCTTCTTCCACATTCTCGCAGTCTGCCTTCAAGATTACATCCAGTTATTTCACAGATTCAGGAGCTTATGTTTAAAAATAGGAGTTTACTAATAACAATAAAGTTGTTGTGTGGCAAGATTGATCTCTGTTTAATGACTGAAATAATAACAGCTGAAATGATGAGCCGTGATGAACTAAATTGGAGATATGCGGGTATAGCGCGATTGAGTTTGCAATTGCGAAAAATTGAGGTGAAGTCGGTACTGCAATCGCAATATTACAGCTGCAAGTCCACAATTTAAAACCTGTGAAAATGGTTTCCCTGGGAACTTGTATATCAAAGGTGCTGATTAAATATTGACCAATAGTTGAAGGCATTCACGCGCGCGGTAGACAGCAGAAAACTGATGCTGTCTTCCTCCAAGGTGCTCAATGGAATCATTTGCACCATCACTCACTAATCTCCCAGGATTTCAGAAGTTAAGAGCAATAAGAATCTATACCTGTTTCTTTCCAGTTCCCCTCACTGTCATTTAAAAAGGATTAATTAATGATTTTGTTAACAATTTATAACCTGTTTAAGTATCCAACCAGGTGAGCATTACATTAATGACCTGTATATGCACATGCACTATGCAGCTAATACTGGTAACAAATTGGACGTGACGTTAAATAGTCACACGTATCAAAACAGCATGATCTGGACACCCTCGCGCATTGCAATTGTTATATATCTGTTTCAAATCTTGAATATGTGAGCAATTTGGTGAAGAGTTGGAGAACTGGTAGGCAGGAGACATTGCGTAGACAACGTTGGGGTGCCGGAAATTTTTTATTAGATGCAACGCATTTACTGGCTGTTAATTGAAGAGGATGAGATTCCTATTGCTTCCTTCTCTGTGATATAAATGGAACAGACGGCAACGGAAGGAAATAAGTAGCTAAACTCCATTGGAGTTCATCAAATCACTAAACCTTCTCTTTGAACTTTTCTCTAGATGCATGGCTTTCTCTTTAACAAATCCGCAGATCTCTTACCATGCTCGCTCTAACAGTTTGCCATCCAAATTTCATGCACTTATTTTTGTGAAATTCGGGTTAATATCTACCAATAATAATAAATTTACCTTGAACACTATTGCCTAAGTGACTAGAGTGTGAATGATTGTGCTAAAAAATCATACCAGGTAAATTCATAGTAAAGACTTGAGGGGTAAAAAACGGTCTCATTTAAAACTTAACATCATAGATAGAATTTTCTTAGACATGTAATTTAATATCACAATAATTCACTACAACTATACCTGACAATAGTTATTAAATAGACAAATAAAGAATACTAGAATTTAACGAGATTAAGCCAATTATGCCTACTTCTTCGGATACTACTAAATTGATATTTCACTATTTTCAAGAAATAATACAAGTAAAATACTACAAAAAGAGAGAAGGAAATTTTGTCTTATGAAAGACAATTTTGTGATGTTTAAGATAGGTGAAGGACTATTCTTTTTATAATTTAAGAAGACTCCTCCATCTTTATAATTCTTCACTATTGGAATATGTCATAACGTTAACAATTCTCCACCTTAACATAATTCACATCTTCAAATCTTTCACAAAACTTATCTTTAATTGTGTCTTTAAATGCACTTCAAAGCGTCCATCTTTAATTTTTAGCAATATTGATCAAGTCTAAATAATGTTGGAACTTGACTACAGTCATCACCTTTGTCAACATATCAGCAAGATTCTCAGTGATCTTAATCTTCTGTATTGTTACTTCACCTTCTTCCAAAACCTCTCATATAAGGTGATAACGGACATTGATATGCTTTGTCCTTGTATGGTAAACCTGGTTCTTTGCTAAAAAGATAGTACTATGATTATCACATTGTACTTTGATGTGTTTCTGTTGAACCCTTAACTCACCAAGCGATCCTTGAAGCCAAATTGCCTCCTTCATATCCTTTGTAGCTGCCATATACTTTGCCTCTGTAGTCGACAAAGCAATTGTTGACTGTAAGGTAGACCTCCAACTGACTGGTGCCTTAGCAAGAATAAACACATAGTTAGTAGTTGATCGACGTTTATCTAAATTACTCACATAGTCAGAATCACAATATCAAACTACACATTGACCGTCTTGCTTATCTCCGTTGAAATACCAAACCAACGTCTACGGTGTTCAGAATGTACTGTAGAATCCATTTCATAGCTTGCTAATGTTCCCTTCTAGGATCATGTACATACCTGCTCACAACCCCAACTGCTTATGAAATGTCAGGCATTGTACACACTATAGCATACATCAAGCTACCAACTGTATTAGTGCTGGAACCCGATCCGGAGACCGGATTCCAACCGGAAAATGGAAACGAAAACTGAAATCGAACAGACGAAATCGGAAACCAAAGCGAATCGGAATCGAATTATCGAATAACAGAAATACGAAACAAATACGGATCGAATACGAATCAAAACGAAAGCGAAACAGATCGAATCAAAGCAAACGAAAGCGAATCGAATACGAATTTCCAACATCCGAAGCATGAATCTTAGAAAAGCGATCGCGTTGGAAACCTTAAGACATTCTAAAATTGGTATAAATTTTTTTCTTTCTTTTCTCATAAATCAAACTCATACAAGGCAATCTCTTTTTTTAAAAAGGAATTCATCAATTCCATAATCTCAATCAAAAACTCCAATCATACTATTCGTCTTATGCAATTATACAAATCCCATATATTCATATGATTTCTACCAAAATTTCGGCAGCATAACGGCTGTATTTGTAAAAACTCAAAACCTGCAAAAGGCAAAAATATACTTCTAAAATTCCCAAACAGTCACACAACTATCATAATCCACCGGACCTTCCGTCCGGGATCTCAGCATACACAAACGCACTCCTATATCTAAAACATTTCAATAAGCCTCAATCTTTAATAAGAATAATCCATACACAATCCAATCCATAACTTAATCCAATACATATGTCCAGAATTTATAATACATTCTCAAAATGAATACACAACACACTTTAATGGCATTGCAAGCCATTTACAATACCCAAAACCCTAATCCAAAATACACAACATTTCTAAATTTCTAAACAATCACTTAGCTAAACAAATATACCATATGAACACATACAAACGGAAACCTTCATTTTTCTTCACCCGATCTTCTTCTCATCACCTGTAGATGGGAATGAAGGGGGGGGGGGTGAGCTTATTGCTCGTGGATAATATATTTATAAATTGAATGATAAGCAAAAACAATTGCAAATCTTTTTGCCATTTCTTTCAAAAGTTCCTCAGTAGAAAATTTTTCAAATTTCTTATCTCTCGATCTTTTTAAAACATTGCTAAAATAATTTCAACAATATTACTGCTAAAAATCCACAAAGAGCTTATTTCTCAAAATTTCTCACATTTTTCACTTTCCATGAACAAAATCAAAATCGTGTAAATCTTCATTTCTTTCATATTTCTTTCAAATCATGCAATGCATCACATTTATAAAGAAAACAAAACACATAACACATCAAATGGTTTGGTTCGGTCCAAAACAGAACGTAGTGCACATTCCCGCATAGCGGTCCTGTGCAGCCATGAACAGGACGTATTACACTTTTCCGCATAGCGGTCCAGTGTGGCCGTGAAGGGAGTCCGAAATCGGAACTCCAGTGTCACTAACGGGCAGCCGGAAGAAGGCTATAAAAATAGACAAGTGCGCACTCGTCCCACTTATGGGACCTGACCAAACCCACATAACACATAATCATATTTGAAAAATCGAATAGCCCGAAGGCACATTTCGAAAACTTGATTTTTCTTTCAAAATCTCATATCGCATCATCATATCGTGTCATAAATGACACTTTCACATATCCACATAAATTCATATAACAAATCTAATGCAATTCACATCATCAATTTAATCACATATAAATCAAATTCATAACAATGTATGCAACAATTTCTTTAAATCATAAATCAACTTATTCAAAATCACAAAGACCATTTTTCAAATTAATCAAATAATTCGAAAACCATAAATTTCATAAATCTTGCATTTTCTAAAAATCATTTCTAAATTAAGGAATTTAATCCTTCAAAATCATAATTTTCAAACATTTACATAAACATTAATTTCTCAAAAATTTGCTTCTTGAATTTTCGAAAACACATGTTTAGCTTAAAATTCAATAAATAAATATACTACTCACCTCGAATCAATGCCAGAAGCTTGTTCCTAGCTTCAATTTGATCCTTGCTTCTTTTTTTCTTCCAATTGAAAATTTCCCTAAATCAAATTAACCCAAATTCAACTTCATAAATGACATAATCCTCAAATTAAACTTAAAAACACTAATTCCACATAAAATCAAGCCATTTAAATCACAAATTTTCAAAACCCCCATTTCACAAAATTGACCTAAACCAATTCACCCAAATTCAATATCATAAATCACAAATTCCTCAAAATTGGTATCATAATTCACCAATCCATCATATTTTCCATGATTCTAAGTTAATAATTTCCAAAAATCCCAAACACAATATTAGGCATAAACTCTAATTAATTTCCATCCAAAATTAAACATAACCTAAGGCATAAACATCAAATTAACTTCATAAATCACATACCCATATCATTTCCAAGGTTTCTAAACCAAGATCTCACTAAAATTCCAAATATTGAAAACATCTCTTACCTTAAACTCTTCATCAAATTTCGAATTTATTGGCTCATGTTGGAGCTCTTGAACTCCTCCCTCTTTTCCCCCTCGAAGCAACTCGAAAAATGCCTCTTGAAACCCATGGAAAATCGGAACATAACCTCTCCTCTTGTTCTCCACCGTCGCATCCCTCTTTTTCTCTTATTTCTCTTCTTTCTTTTGTTCTATTTTCTCTCAAATTCGTGGGTAGCTCCTCCAAAAATGACAGCCCATGTTTTATATACTACCATGTCATTAAAATGAGGGTCCATTGACCAAAATACCCCTGCACTTTACTTTAAGTTATGCTTACTTTCGGATATATTTCACACTATCAATTTGAAGGAATTTGCTAAAACTTACTTCTTGAGAATTGTTCCTTATTGTCTCAATTTCATAATGCCGCAAAAATCATCCAATTTGGAGCACTACATCAAAAGTTATGCTCAAAACATTTCAGATACGTCTTATGCTAAATCATTTTCCAGCATGATTATTCCCATTCAAAAATTGATGTCCTTAAAGACAAAATTGAAACTTGATTTCTTCATAACAATTGTAGCCCTATTTCTCTAGTTTAATCCAAATCAAGAATCACCTC
>JANIJH010000225.1:73120856-73133739 GCA_024520975.1 Erythroxylum areolatum | reverse complement strand
CCACGAATGTGGAGTGACAGCTAATGACCCTGCAAGGGAATAAGCACAAGGTTCATGTTTTTGCAGGAGTTGAATTCCGGAAACAAGTTTTCTTTCATGGTGAGGAATCCCTCCTTCGTGGGATGCACGTCCAGATGTCACGTCGGGCGTCGGACACGTGATCCACCGAGGCGGGGTTTCCAACATTTGTGGAAATTGAGTTTTGTTTGAGGATAAGTTTTCCAAAAAGGAAAATTGTATTGACTTGTACGAGTTTTCATAAAATGGAAAAAAAAAAGAAAGAAAAAAATTTTCACGGATTCGGATAGATTTAGTCTAGAGTTTTCAACGTGACGTTTTTCTAAGCAATTTGTTTTTGTAACTCCGTTTATTCGATTCCGCCTTCGATTTCCGCCTTCAGTTTGTTTTCGCATTCGATTTTTTATTTGCTTTCGCTTTGTTTCCGCCTTCTGATTTGACTGAACCGCTTCGTGATCAGAGTTGTTTTTCGCTTCGCTTTTGTACGTTCCGCCTTTGTGTTTTTGTCCTTTCGTTTCCGTTTTTCAGTTGGGGTCCGGTCTCGAGATAGGGTTCTAACATTTTAATTCTTTATGAAAGAAGTAACAATTTTTAATTTATAGAGACAAATCTAAATGAAAATGAGACAAAGTTCATGTTATTATGGCATAATAGTAAGAAGAAAACAAAATGATTAAATTTTCAAGCCCTCAAATACTAGTTTTTACTAATTTGTTTGCAGTTCATTGGATACTACATTCAACACTTTCCTTATACTTACTAAATGATGAATGTTTACTCCAAGGTCATCACAACTAAAAATTTTGTGGAAAATGAACCCAAGTTATTATTAACAATTAATATAGCTATTTATTTTCTTATAAGAAAATGTTGAGAATGTAGTTTAGTATAAACTATAAATTTGCCTTAAAATGTTGGGTACTTATTTAGGCCAGATAGGCCAAGCTCCTATTGTTAGTTTATGCCTTACAACTTGGTTGTAATTTAAGGATATAATTATTTAAAAGAATTATTTTTTCTTATACATATTCGATGTATATGATAAAGCCTATATGATAAGTGTATATTGCATATAAAATTATGATAAGATCATAATTTTAAGATTTATATTGCATTTATATAATATTTTTAAATTATTCTTGATCATTTTTCCTTTAAGTTTGGACATTAATAAAATCTAAAAAGACTAGTACATGTTATTCTTTTCCTTATGAATGAAGTAGTTGACGTTATAAATGAAAGTATTGAGATACTTAAACAAATGTTTGGGTGCTTATTAGAGAATAAGTTCACTAAAATAGCTCCATATTAGAATTCTATTTGAAACATTACTTGTATGTCTATAAAAATTTTCATTATGATGATTATATAAGTGATCATTTGATTTGAGATCTTCAAAACTATCTTGTATGAGGATTGTTATATTTTGATACTAATTATGACCTCTTCTAGGCAAATGTAGCTCAATCAGTAGTCACTGGATACTGTATGAACTATATGGAGATAGTTAAGTGATCAATACATGATCTATTATCATAAAGTTATTAAGGATAATGTTCCATTATTCTCGATTAGTAGTAATTTTGGAAATCTTTGGTCAAGATGGAATGACACTTTGAAAATAGTTTTCAAATGTCACTATGTGAATCAATTACTAATGGTTGAGAAATAATATAATTGGAGGTAGACATTAATTTCATGCTCCATATCTAATTAGAATATTATATGATAAAATGATTGAATTATACAAAAAATTATGTACAAAAAGGTTATTTAAAACCACTTTGACATTCTTAAATATTTAGGTGGTCATGAAATGTTACTAGAGGTCAATCTTGATTTATGGATATTTATTATTTAATTAGATAATTTAAGATAAATTAAACAAGTTTATATTATCTAATCCTAATTATATTTTATGGTTATAATTTATTTTCATTGTTAGTATATTTAGGAACCTAAGAGGTTACACACAAAGAACGTATTGAATAAAGAAAAAGGTGTTTTAATCAAATTAGACTTTATTGTAAAGTTCGAGAAATTTTATGATTAAATATAAGATATTTAATAAATAATGACCACTATAAGATATTCGATCTTATTTGGGCACATTAAGTAATTAAAATTTAACTAAAATTAGAATTTTATTTCAATTAAATAACAAAAATGTCACGAATATGTTTAGACTTATAATAATGGGTCTTCTTTAACTAAATTTGTGAGAATTGGAAGAATAACTCATGATTATATAAATTTAGAGACAATGATAGAAATAACATATAAGATATGCTTTGGCAAGAATTGTCACCTAATGGATCTAGGAGTCATAAGCGATGTGATTCATAAAGTTGCTATCTACCTAATTTAAGCATAGTTGGTTACTTGAACAAACTCAAAATCAACTAAATCTAAATAGGATTCTAGCTTAGTGGAAACGCTAAAGTAATATTTCTGAATAGCAGTGAAGGATATTATTTTGAATAAAAAAGTGGGAGTTATCAAATAAATGATTAAAGTTTTGATCTTATTTGGATGTCGTGACATATAATCGATTACTTGTTTTTCTTATACTTATATTATGTTCTAAATAAAAATTACCTTTGTTTATTATAGTTGATACTGAGTTAGTTAATGAAATTTCTTAAACAAAATTTAGGTTTGAGAAGAGTTCTTAAATTCAGATTAAAATTTTGTATGTCCTTTGTATAATTTTGTTATTAATCTATGTTGAGGATTTGGTGATAAAGTTTTAAAGATATGCCAATATTATATAGATGACAAAATATAATGTCATTTTGAGTTGACTAACATCTTAAAAATTCATTGGCATTATGTAAAATATATGTTAACATCATGATAGCAAAGTGCAAGAGGTTGAATAAAGTAGATCTGAAAGATATAATACCTTGATGAAATTGATGGACTATAAGTGAAGGCATTAGCTTAAATGGGATAATAGTTATCATTAGAAGGAAAAAATGATTCCACGACTTTTCTTGTCTATACGAGATATGATATAGATCATATATATTTCTAATTAATGCTAATGAGTATTCAATGCTGAATTTTGATTCAACATTACTAAAATGCTTAAGGCATAATAAGAAATTGGTTGTTAAGTAAAAGAATTTGATCTAATTTTATACAAATAATTTGTATATATCATATCAAGGGTGACTTATGCTTAACATAAGTGACAAGAATACAAAGTTAGATAATAGAGACTATCCTTTCATGCTAGGTTGATTAAATAAACATAATGAGAATTATAAAGTTACATATAAAGATATATGTATCCGTTTGATTATCAATCATATGAAACTTATAAAACATGTTGAGTTGAAAATAACCAAATTAGTCTTTAGTGAAAGGTTGATAATGGTCTCGAATTATTAAATTTACACATATGATATATTAAATGTAATAACAATCCATAAAAGGATTATTATTGTATTTCATTATATGTACTAATGACTTTAAGGGATTTAGTCATATGCATTAATGGATTCATAATTTAAATTTTCAAAAGGTAAAAGTGCTTAATCTAAGTATAAATAATCATTGAGAATACTAAAACACTTTGATAATATCAATATGGTGAGATTTAAATTTTTACTTATCTATAGGGAGCAAGATTTTATAGTGAATACCTCAATAAGTAAATCTCATAATAGTATGGATTTGTATAAGGAGGAATATACAATATGAGCTATTTTATGACATAATATTTATTTCTTTGAAAATTATGCCCAGTACAACGATTTATCTTTAAAAGTTCCAATTAAATCAATTAGTAAGATTTTAGATTAATTATTATTATATAATAGAGTTGCAAGTTAATGATTTTAAGATGTGATGTTTATTTGAAGCATATATTATTCATTAAGTCCAAAAACAAATTAGATAATAAAAGTTTATGAGTTATCCAAAGGTTGGATATAACCTTACAAACTCCTCTGAACAAATTGTTTGTTTCAGTGAACACAATGGTTCTTAAGATAACTAGTGGAGTAAGATAAAATTTGGCTGGCCCAAACCTTATGCAAATTTATAACAAATGCCTTTGTTGATACATTTGATATATATATTTGAAAGGCTACAAGACTTTGAAAGATTCAATTTCATGATAAATTAAAAGAGTTTTTTTTTTGGAAATGATTATGGATTTATCATACTTGTAAGAAGGTTAGTGGGAGTATAATTATCTTCTTCAATAGGATTATATAGAGACATAATGCTCATAAAGAACAAAATTTATATTTTTTCAATTGTTGAGTATATTATATTCATAAACAACTCTTATTGGATATGAAAAGGTAATAACTTAATTATAGAAATCAGATTTATAGAGATAGATATCAAATTTATTTACCTATTCTAGTCCAAGTATAAATGTAATTAGAACAATATTATTTTAAGATTGGAAAAGTTCCAATGTAACATTAATTTATAATCAAGCCAAAATATTTACAGTGAACATAATATGTTGCTAGATGTCAATCTTAATCTATGGATATAAATTATTTAATTAGATATTTAAAGATAAATTAAAGTAGTTTAATTTATCTAATATTGAATATGATTTATAGTTATAATTTATATCTATTGTCAATATATTTAGGAGCTTAAATAGTCATACATAAAGAACGAGTTGAAGAAAGAAAATTGTGTTTTAATCAAGGTAAATTTAATTGTAAAGTTTGATAAACTTTATGATTAAATATTAGATATTGAATCTTATTTAGACACAATTATTGTTTAATTAGAATCAATTGTGTTTCTAATTAAAACTTAACTAAAATTATAATTTTATTTCAATTAAATTGTTAAAATATCTAAAATTTATTATAAATAAGCTTAGGCTCCTATTATTTCTTTCCTAACTCTCTCTACTTTAGTTATAGAATTCTTTTAACACATTATGTAGATACCATTAAAGGCAAGACATGTATTTGACTATAGTGGTTGAAATGAATAATTTCAAAAATACTTAGAGAAAAATAACAAAAAAGATTAAGTTTCACTACAAGGTATGAATTATAATTAACACTTTATTATATTTTATATATTAATTATGTTATAGAATATATGTGATCTTAATTTTCAAAAAATCAAAAAAATTTGTTATCATTATACTGTCTGCGAGATCAAATCTCGTCTCAACTTCCCAACGCCTTTTGTGTTAAGGAGCAAGTGGAAAGGTTAAAAAAGAAATCAATGGTTTCTACTACAAAAAACAGATGGCAAACAAACTAAAAACGGAGAGCTTGAATAATCCTTGTGAATCCTTGCGTCCCAACACATCTGATTGATTTCGAGACTTGAAGTTGTGTATTTTATTAGCTCAACTTCCGTGCTTATTAATCACTAAAATACGTGGATATTAGTCACCCTCACAGGCTAATAGCTACCTTTTTTATATCCATCTTGCCACAATAAACCCATTACTGCATATAACGTAAACCTTCAAATAAATATATATGATATTCTGAACATGTGAACAACATATATACATATATAATATCAACCCCTGCCGGGTTTTTTTTCTCTCTTTCTATCTATGGAAGAACAATTACTCCGAAGAATAAGCCTAGGAAGCCCAGGGAAGTACAGTGCGTTTGAGTAATTAGCATTGCTCATGCAAGCCTAGCCCAAAATTCTGATTTTAGTTTTGTTCACCTTACTTGATAAAGTTAAGTCTAGTATAGTTAGGCCTTGTTAATTTCATTTGAACGTTTTATGGTGGAGCAAGGGCCTTTAGATAGGCTTTACTTACAAAGTATGGGCTCAGTTTTAAGCAGAACTTTGGTCTCCTTCTCGAGCTTGTAGAGTACAGGCTTAAATGGGTTCAGCTGTGTACTGGGTATAGCAATAGTAAATTAGCATTGCTTGAGATTGGGTTGTTTCCTGAATCTTGGTGGACCAGAAAATAATTTGAGAAGTGTAATCTCGAATTCAACCGAACTTAAATAAATGGAGTTGAGTTTGATTCTATTTAAAATTTAATCATATTTAAAAAGCCTGAATTATTTTGATCTACATCTAATTTAAAATTATATATATATATATAATTTTAAATTAGATGTAGATCAAAATAATATATATATATATATTTTAAATCAAATTTTAAAATGAATATTTTTATAATTTAACCCAATTACTAGCATCAAAGAGTCTAGAAAACGAAAGAGTGTCATTCGTGGAAGTCAGAAATGTACATGTTCTTCAACTACAACTTAAATTGTAGAAAGATTGAACTTGAACATGATAATCCTCTTCAAGAACATTGAAGCAAAGTTTACCTACTTACAAATAATCGTTAAACAGTAAGTATGCTCCAGTAGACAGGAGTGAAACTTGGAAGATACAAGTTTATTGACAAAGAAACCATCATTATCATAAAGAAGCAATTACCTCGGAAAAGGGAAACATCTGTGATGAAAAAAAAACAAAAGATAAAAGCCAAGATTCTCAAGTACTCCAAGCAGCTCAACCACCACTTCTTCTTTTAGAAGTTAAAAAGAAAGCAAAATAAATCAAATTGTTCATTAAAAACACAAATTTAGCTTCAGAACATCAGATCATGGATAAACAGAAACGAACCACTCTCAGCTGCTCAACCATTCTTGCCAAGCCGGGAATGACATTAGCTCCTATAGATACATACTATACGAAGAAAGCTATCTACAGGATCAAAAATTTTTCACAAGTTCACAATAATTAGTGATTGGAGTCAAATTCTGAAGCCATGGGCTGTTTAACCACCAAGTGTCCTGGCTCCAGTTATCCAATCCTAATTTCGGCACTTGGAGCTCTGGTAACTTGTCCTTATCCATGTTTAGTTGCAGTGAAGAGCCTCTAATGTTCTCCTTTGGTTTTTCAGTTTTGTTATCATCTCTTAAAGTGGCCACCTCTTCCACTTCTTCCTTGAATACCACATGTTGCAGAGACATTGGAGCTACCGATTCTTCATGTTGATGAAAAAAAGAAATGGTTTCATAAGATGAGGATGGTGGGGATGATGATGGAGATGCTTGGATTGTCTTCATTGTTATCTCTTCCTCCATTGCTGCCCTTTGCTCAAGCACTTTCAAGGACGTTGCTTTTCTGTATATCTTGCACAGTACAATGTCCTGCATTCATTGAATATCATCATCATCATAAAATAATAAACCGATCTTATTCAGGATTCATTTCCCTTCAACATCATCAAAATTGACTTGTGGGAAGCAAGTTTCGTCCTTTAAATAGTTATGTTGTTTTTTCATGAAGAACAACTGTTCCTCGGAAGTCAACAAAGACTCATAAATTTCCTGGTTATTACCAGAATTTGTATGCTAACATCTATATTTCGTGTGTTTTATAGTTGGTTTTACACTTTATTTAGAACTAATATGAATTAGTACCTCTTGGTATATTAAAATAATTTACACGACTTGTGTTAAAAACTTAAAAGAGACATGCGAAAATTCTTCCTTTAGGAGCTAGTATATGGTATTGAAAGATAGTTTATAATCGTATATATGATCATATCGAAGTAGTACCTTAGGTAAAGGGCATGAATCTGGCAGACGATATTCGTTCATGACCCAATCCGTCCTGCTGCCTCTTGGAGCTCTTCCTCTATAGAAAACAAGAGTCTTTCTCAGACCAATAATCCTCTTGGGGTCTGATAAGCTCACAATTTTGCGGTCAGAACCAGTAGCTTTCCAAAATCCATTCTCCGTAGTCCTGTTTGGCCTCCCTCCACTTCCATGTTTTCTGTCTCTAGGCACAAAGAAATACCACTCTCTCTCCCCAGTGTTTGCCAATCCTACGTTGAAACAATTTACACACGTTGTTATGTGCCTGATTGTACTAAAACACGAACTTCAATTACAAAGTACGAAGCATAATACATGAATGCGTACCAGGTAAGTCGCAAGGATCATGATGGTAGATGTTAACGTATGCGATAATGTCGAAAGGCAATTTGTTTCCAAAAATCATGTTTCTGAGGTAGAAATCAAGAAGCTCCTCTTCTGTAGGATGGAAACGGAAGCCTGGAAGATCTAGCTTTGGTATTCGCTCATCCATGTTATTAAAAGATAGCCAATGCTGGTTAGTGGTTTAGTAGCTATGGCACTATGTTTGCTGAATGCTGCTGATGTTTATGTTCTCCTTCTGGTTGTCAAACTATAAATGTTTGAAAGTTGCTGCATGCACAGCTACGCTGGTAGAAATATGTATATATAAGGTGCAGCCAGCAGGCTTAGATTTCCTAATGAACTTAACAAAATTTTGGCTGACACAGAAATCATTTCACAAGGAAGACTTGGTCGTGAACAAAGCCAGAAAAGTCTTAGAATAGGAGTTTTATGGGTTTAATGGGGGACACTCAAATGGTGGAACCCACACGGTTTATCAGAAAGTCACCAGAGACTTGTGACCCCATATCCTGAGGTCGACGTTGATAGACAGCTTGACCTCTTTTTCTATTGATCTGGACTTTTACTTGGAAACTTACAAAGGAGGGTTCTTTCCAAGCAACTATTCTACAACATAATTTGAATTTTTGAACAGAAAAATATATGATGCTCTAGATCTTCTAATGTGGTCATTTGGTCTTTTGCCTCCTTAATCTTAAAATATCTCATATTGAATTGGTCTTCTCAACTTACAGTATTCAATGAACTGTGTCAAGTTCCCAAGTATACAGAACAGGAAACTTGCTCCGACTACATTCCAGCTTCTATTGAATAATTTCTTCATACTCTTATGAAACATATTTGAAGAATGAATATTTTTGGTTAACTGAAAATATATTAAAATATTACCTTTCGAATTAGTTTGACACCATTCGTGATAAAATGTGTGATTAATTTAAGATACTAATTCAAAACACGTATGTCCGATTTATCTAAATTGTGTGTGTTTCAGTTCAGACTACTTCGGTTTGAGTTTTGCAGAAATTTCTGACTAAGCTTGACAAGTTGAGTTTTTAATAATCCAGAAACTGGTGAAAACACTTTGGTTCACTTTACTTTCTATCCAATATCTTAAATCTCCAGACCCATACCTTAGTTCTTTTTCCAAACAAACATTCCCGTTTGTTTATTAACATCTAATTCACCTTATTACAGCATGACTTCATACCATATAGACCTAAAACCTGCCCCAATAACCATGTCCTGGCAACCTCCCCAGTAGTGCTGTATGGTATATTCGGTTCAAGATGCACATTTGTCTTACTTCCTACTAATCTCTTTCTTTCTTCCCAAAAGTTGAAACTTTTTGAATAAAGATCAGAACTTTGATCATACGATAATTCTAACGTTCACTGCCAAACTAAAGTATGTATGAAACCAGCCATTAACAGGGGGTTACCCGTCAAATGTTAATATGAAATGAAAATCAAAGTCTCAGTCCGTATAGCAAGTTATTGATAATCAGTTGACAGCAATACTTCATTTTAAGTAATTTAAAAGTTTTAAGTTTCAATATTAGGTTCTACTATGAAATCTAACTGAAGCAATCTCACAAGACTAATTACAAGAATTGAACATGACTCCTGATTTTATAACTTCAGTTGTCTTCATTCCTACGTTCATACCACTGCCGAGAGATATTGAACGAATTGAGGATTCCATATCTGGCGTAAAATGTTGATATTTGTAGGTCAATGGTTTGTGAACTTGATATCCATCAATTAGTGCGCAGGATTTGTTGTTGGAGTGGCTCAATCTCTCAAATTCCAATAGACTGAAAATAACATTAAAAAAAGACTAGATGGTTTATCGAATTTGTCAATTCAAAAGCAAACTCCGCGTTGTTTTAACTTGCGCCCTTTTCCTTCCATGTTATGATGTTTAGAACACAAACTACAGACTGTTTTTATGGCTCTTGATGAACTGTTTGACTTGGAAGTCTTCTCCAAAGACGACCCTGAAAAGTCTTTCCATCTTCCCGAAGATGAAAGCTATCGTAATCCTGCGTGGATCTCAATTATTCTTATAATTATAGGCTTAAATACTTAATGGACAAACCATAGTCAGTTTAATCTTATAAAATTGGTTGGATTAACCATTAAAAGGAAAAAGGAATTAATGCAGTAGGCTACTGACAGCTTTCCCCCACAATTTCCTGGAACGTTCTTGATATCTGACTGACAAGCATAGATTTTCCATGCATTTTCCTGGAAGGCATCCGTGATACGAGAGTGATGTGACCGCTTTGTGAAGCACCAGTAATAATAATTTTATCTAACAAATAGAAATCATGTGTACATCTTTGGCCGCTTTTGGAAATCAATATTGAGATAATACCAGCCGGGACATGTTTAGAACACAGAAAGCAAACCATTCATAGAATCTATATAAAGCTTAAATGGATTCTACTGAGGCACCTTAAATACAACTCCAGTACATTCCAGGGCAATTAACACGTAGGCCTCAATGTTGACAGAAAGATTTTTTTGAGGAACAGCTTGGCGATGGGGATATCACTATGAGTGCCACTGTAAGAGCATACTGGTCATAATTCGACTGGTTGTTTTCTGTTCATTTTCTTTCCTGTTTAAATCGATTTCAGAAATGTTTACGAGCATTGAGGACTGTTAGTTAAGTCTTTTTAATGATTTTTACGACCTTATAATATTTTAAAATTTTAATTGAATTTATTTTCTTATATAGGTAAGGATATATTTTAGCATAAGAAGTTTTCTGTTCATTTTCTTTCCTGTTTAAATCGTTTTCAGAAATGTTTACGAGCATTGAGGAATGTTAGTTAAGTCTTTTTAATGATTTTTACGACCTTATAATATTTTAAAATTTTAATTGAATTTATTTTCTTATATAGGTAAGGATATATTTTCTCATAAGAAAATAAAATTATAGAATATATGTTTCCTTTCTGACAGTACCTCCTTTTATGAATTTACCTTATTTTGTTTACAATATCTGAAAGGATCTTGCTAATCCTATATTTCAAAAACATTGTCATATTATGATCTTCTTAATGGTTGAAGATTGAAGAATCCAACAGAAATATCAAAGATAAAAAATCAACCTAGAAGGAAAATAATGCAACGATTAGTTGAAAAAAATGCCTACTTAAGAAAGAACTACTACAGTTGCGATCGAGAAGTGTGTGCAAGGAAAAATTTTTGAAATACAATCACAATAACAGTACTTTTGAAAGTGATATTATTGTCAAATCTCTTGTGCTTCGAAAAGTGAAAATTCTTTTTGAGGTTGAGATTACTGAAGCTCATATCGAACAAATCTTATTTGAAAGCTTGTAGAGGTTAGTTAAAATACTACTAGTTTGGAAGGTTGGAAAACTTTGAAAAATATGCACTCATAAACTTAAAGAGACTTGTCAAATTATTACGTGGTTTTTATAGTGAAATACTTAAATTGGATAATTGGAAACTAGGCATAGGCTTGGTTTGTAAGTCGAATCAGTATGAATTGATTATGTCTTTCTTCTCTCTCTCTCCTTTTCTTTTATTTTTCCGCATTATATTGTTTGTGTTCATTTCAGCAAGAGGCTCATTCACTTTTATAACCGGTTCATTCTGTTTTCAAATTGCTGACAGTTCTTTTCATTTTAACAGGTGTTTTCTTTTTATTGTTTTAACAGGACTCATACTTTAGCAGGCTCCTGTCGTATAATAAGGTTCTATCGTTTAATAGGCTCCTATTATTTTTAAATTTTAACAAGCTCCTGTCTTTGTACGAATTGAAAGTAACTTGCAATTTGTTTTAAAGTCACACACACAATTCACCTCCCTTCTCGCCTGTGTTTGCTTTATCATTTGGTATCAGAGTGAGTTTTACATTTATTGTGTTTTACAGCACGTGATAGATCATGACAAACACTTTGAGAAGTTTTGAAGGACAATCTATCTCAAAGCCTTCTTACTTTAATGGAAACAGCTACTCATATTGGAAAGAGAGAATGATCATATATCTCCAATCTGTAAATATCAAAGTATGACAAGTAATTAAAGTTGGAGCTACATTTCCTACTTCCGATAGCGTAGAAGTATGGACTGAGACTGACAGGAGAAATGCAAAACTAAACGCTAAAGTAAAATGTCACCTGATATATACGTTGTCTCCAGAAAAATAAGAAAAGATATCCTACTGCTCTACAGCAAAAGAAATGTGGGACAAACTTTAAGTTACCTTTAAAGGGATGAGTGAGGTAAAGAAACACAGAATAAGTCTGTTGGTAATATCAATACGAAACTATTGGCATGAAACAAGGAGAGACCATAGACGAATTCTTCGGACGCTTCAATAACATCATCACGACCTTAAAGAACTTAAGAAAGATATATCCCAATGACAAGCTTGTAACGAAGATTTTGAGGTTACTATCAAAGGAATGGAGATCTAAGGTGACAACTCTAGAAACGACAAAGGATCTAGACACTATTTCATTCAACTAGCTATGAGAAAATCTGATGATCTATGAAACCGAGCTTAAGCGAGATGAAGGATCCTCCTACAGAAAAGGAATGACACTAAAAGCTACTAATGAATCAAACGATGATGAAAATGACACTAATTTATAGGTAGATGGAGATGATGGATTCAACTTTATGGTCAAAAAATACACACGTTTCTATTAAAAACAGTTAACAAAAAAAGAGAAGGAAACAAGAAAGCTGGAAATAGTAGGCCCCTATCAAAAGACAACAACAACAATAGCAATACACAAATCATATGTTACCACTGCAAGAAGTTCGGGCACACTAGACTTGAATGTCTTCTTCTTCATAAAGAAAAAATAGAGAACAGATGTAACATCCCGTCACCGATGGGAAGGTTATATTGGTAAATTGGGACGGGATAGGATTTTTACCGCATATTATTGA
>JANIJH010000225.1:72745627-72759050 GCA_024520975.1 Erythroxylum areolatum | reverse complement strand
GCTTTTCTAACTACTTTAATTGTCTCTTTTTGTTATACATCAAAATCATATTTAAGTAAAGTCACTCTGACTTAACACTTATTACATAAAATTGATGCATAATTTTAATTACATTAAATATTTATACCTTTTTATTTAAAATGATAATGAAATTAATTAATTTAATAATACAAATTGATATATTAAAATTTAATATTAAATTGTATAATAAAAATAAATTAAAAAACATGATAATGAAACCAAATATGTTTTTGTTTTCATATTTTTATTACAAATCTAAATTAAGTAGTTTTTTTATTATTTTAATTACAAATCTGCACTAATGTTTTCTTTTTAGAAAAAAAATAGAAAGCAAAATCAAGAAGTAAAAATAAAAATCACAGCAAAAAATAAAAGTAAAACCAAATAAACTCTTAGCTTTAGATCCACTTGCTTGAAAAAATCACGATTTAGATTAAACTAATATAGTGTTTAATCAACATAACGATCAAGAAAAATGGTTATGAACAGAAGAAATAAGAAATGTGCAAGCTCATAATTTTCACTGTTGAAATTTTTGGTGACTACCTTTAAATATTTCAATAATACATGCGCAAGGAAAGTTTTCATTCATACATTATAATTATGATCATCATCATTAACCAATGAAAAACTTAAACTCAAAAGCAATCACATTAAACAAAATTCTAGCCTTGACCGAAATTCTACTTTACAACATTATCTGATCCTCTTTTGTCATTATCTCAATCGAATGACTAAATTTTTTCATGTTTTTAAAAAAATGAATGACATGACCACATGATAATGATAAAACCTCAACGATCGTGCAATATTGTCAATGAGCTTCAAAAGAAAAATAATAAGACATATACAATATGTAAATGACATTTCAATCATAGTTAAATATTGTAATAGGTTTAACATAACATCCAAATAACCAAAAAGGTCGAACTTACCCTAACTAAGCTCAAGATAGGGCGCTAATGATGAACTCTTAAGCATCAAGCGAGCTTACAAAGGTTAGGTAACTCATCCTTATTATTTAACTATTGATGAATTAATTCCTACCAAATCACAACAAAAAAATCTAACTTAAATAACTATGTACCACTACAAACAAGAGAAGATGCTTGACTATTATTGATAATGGCTTACATGCTAAGGAAACAATAATGTCTTCCCTGCTAATTAAGGAAATTTGTTATAGGTTGACAAAAATCCTTTCATTTTTGTTGGATTGTGACTTTTGAAAGACTCAATTATACATACCTCTTAAGGGATTCCTTGCAGCTACAAACTGATGTTCAGTTATGGAATTCAAATAATTCCCAACACAACTTAATGTTGCATCAAATCTTTTTTCTATGGAATTAAAAGTTATCCTAATTCAAATATGAGGTAATGCCCCGTACTACACGTGGCACTAAATTTCCAATTTGTTGCAACACATGCCAACAAAATTAATAATGAAATATTAACGTCAAACAACAGTTAATACAGAGTAAGAATTCAAGTATTAAAATGCTAAAATGGAATTTAAATTGGATAAAATGTATGTTAAAATATTCTTTTGCAAATTTAATAGAGTATGATCGTATACCCTTATTAAATTTAATAAGCCAAAGATATATCACAAAACTTATAATACCCAATGCAATAGCCCACAAACATCTTATAGAAGCGAGGAAAGTTGTGGCTTAGAGCTTAAATTCAAGGATTAATTATAGTGAATCCCTATGTAATTTGGACCTTTTTCACTTTAGTTGCTAATTTTCTAAACTTATCTTTTATCCTTATAGTTTTATTTATGTATCACTTATAAACCTAGCAAAGAATGGTGAAAAGATAACATCTGAATGAGTTGTGTTACGTGGCACAATACTTGTTTTAGTTGTGTCACGTAGGAAGCGATATTGTATGGTATTGCAAAACTACACATTGTCATGTGGATTTGAGCAGCAATGTGCTATATCCTACCAATTTGTTGATTTTGAGAATTTTATTATAAATTATGTTGAGTTAAACTTGACCTTCCTAAATTGACGTATCCATAAAGCCCTTGTTGCTAGCTAATGTTGTTATCTCTAGAAACCACCATACTAGTACTATTGCTGCTACCTAATTTGGCTCAAACAAGAAAAAATGAAATCGTTTTGTTGGATTTGACATCCAAAAATGACAATAATATTATGTTGCTCAAGTTGTCGTTATGATTATCGTTGGTGCATAACTGGTTGTTGTTATAGAGAAAGATAAAAAGAGACTTGACGGTCAATATTAAGAGAGGCTATTTGTGGATTCTATGATATCAGTTGTTGAGGTTTAAGTTGCTTATTGTTGTTGAGGTGGTGGCGTTAAGGCTATTGGGTTTATGTTTGTTAAGGTTGTTTGTCGTGATAAAGCAAGTGCGTAAGGTTGTTTGTCGTGATAAAGCAAACACTTGCAACAGGGGTAAATTATGTATAAATTTTTTTAAAGATACTTTCACATCAATAAGATTATACTTAAAGAAAATAAATTTATAAATATAATAATCCTATAAACTTTTCGAAAAGATTCTATTAACACTCAAATACAAAGGAGCCAATAAATCGAAAAGCCCTGTTAATGCTTAAAACGATAAAAGCTTTATTAATCAATAGGAACCTGCTATCGCTCAAAAGAAATAATCATGCTTAATCGATAAGAACCTAGTAATTTTTGAAAGAAAGCTCTTGCGATATAAAAATTGAAGAAGTCTGTTGAAAAACTGAAGAAACCTCTTGAATATTTATAATGCAAAAATTTAAAAGTAAGGAAGAGAGAGAAAATGATTAAATAGATTTATATTGATTCGGATTATAACGAAGCCTACATCCCTAAATATCTAACTTTAGTATTTTACTATAAAAACCAAGTAGTAATTTAACAAGATTCTTCAAGCTCACAAGTGTATATTTTTCAAGATTATTCAACCTTTCACGTTAGTAGTATTTTGCTAGTTTTTATAAGCTCTCAACAAGAAATATATGAAGAATTTAACAGTTTCTTTTAATAGAGTAATATTACTTTAAAAAACGTAAGGAGTTTAATATAACTTTCAAGAATATTGATTTTCTAAGACATTTCACACGTCTTGTTTGTGTTTTCACAAATGCAATAGCTCTTTTTTAAGTAGAAAATTTTCTTCAACTAGTCATTACTTAATTTTTGAAATCATATTTTCTAAAATCTTTGCATTATCTCAAAGCTTCTTGAACTAATTATTCTACTTAGTATGATCTTTCTGGATGTCATGAAATCACTTCTAAAAAGATAAGTTTATAATGAAAATTCATGTAGAAAAAGTAATTATTTCATGATTTTATTTCATTTTAAAAATTATATTATTGTCTATATAAGAAAATAAATTCAATTTAAATTTTAAAAAATTATACATTTATTATTTATACCGTTAATCATAAACATTGAGCTAATATGAGTTGAATTTGGAACTGAAATTATTGTGATGGTACTGACGGTGATGTTGCCATTGTTGTTAGGTTTAAAGAGGGAAAGGACTTGAGTAACAAGGTTATATTTAGTTATATCATATGCGAGTAATTTGCAAGCATTCTTAAGTGTGGATTTAGAAGCATCAAGTTCTGGTAAGTGTCTTATAAGGATCCATAGCAAAAGACGAAGCACAAATCCTCAACTCTGTTTCTTATTATATTATTTTAGTTCTTATTCTTAATATGTAACCATGTCGAAGATCTTACACATCCAATTTCACCGATCATCCCAACACTACGAGTCGCCATTTTTTCTCTGAAAAAGAACAAGATTCACAACACCCAACTGATGGATTCACAAATTCTCGTTTAGTTCTGCCACGTAACATACAACGTTATATGGTATCTGCAAAACCATATGACGCCCGTGGATTTGGTTGTCTACGTTCATAGAAATAGGAATGGATTTGGTTGTCTATGTTCATAGAAATAAGAATCAACACCGAAATGAAACCACCGACAGTTTCAAACTCAAAATTAAGGGATGCTTTGTAGATAAAGGAGTGTTGGTCGACGAGTTTAAGGAGTTAATAGGTAAAAAATAAAAAAGTTAATAGGGAAAAAATAAAAAGTGAATGATCGATTGTTAACTACTATTATAGAGACAATAGTTTGATATCTCACTTTAAAAAATTCTTCGTATCTTCCTTTCAGCAGAGAAATGAAACTTTTTCTTTATTAGTAACTTTTTAAAAAAATATTTTAAATACTAATTAATTAATTATAATATTTTAATTTATTATAGAAAGTAATAAGAATAAGAAAGGAGAATAAAAATAAATATTATTATTATAATTATGATAGTTAGTCTAAGAGATTAAAATATTTTTAGCTCCTCTTAGACCAGCCATCATTATTATAATAATAATATTTATTTTTATCCTCCTTTCTTATTCTTATTACTTTCTATAATAAAGAACCAACCGCCCTTAAGAGGCATAATGCCCAGCGACAACGAATACTGCACATCCTCGTTGCCTCCGATGATAAGAATTGCAGTTTAAACAACAGTGTAAGTGACGGCCTCGTCAAAATTGACACTTGCAAAGCTCTTTTACATTGTAGAATTCTAACAAGACTTGCTGAATCTTGAAAATTTTGTCGACGCACCAACAAGAACGACCTCATGTAACCGTTTCTTATCGATCTTGGCATCAATAAGCATTTCCCAATTGTTTCCATACATTTTTTGACTCCAAACATGACTAGCTATTATAGCATAAAATCAATTCCTTCATACAAAAAATCAATCTCCATAATCGTTCGAGTAGTTGAAGATAATATTCTCCTGAATTGGGCACAAGCAATTATCAACCCTCTTAAAGGCCTCTTAATATCCTTTGCAAGCTTTCTCATAAATTGAGCAACAAAACAATTCACTAACCTGTTCTCAAAACCTAGATGTGTACCAGTGACAACTACATGCCACAACCAAGATAGGTGGCGTATCTCATAACACCTAAATAACTCAAACTTTGTAACTTCGTGATTCTTCATTACGCTTTGAAGAATAACATCAGGAATTACATGGGATTCATAAACAAACTAATAATTTTGTAAGACTAAAGTGAAAAAAATTCAAATTACAAATAGGTCCAATGTAATTAACCATAAATTCGACTCAAAGAAAACGATAAGACAAAAATTCCGATCTTCTTGTCAGGATTTTTGCCTAGAAGTAGCCTACTCAGAATTGGCTATTAGAATGGCCACCAAATTGCATACATGATCAAGTACGAGTGTATTTCATTTTGACATAATGAAGGCACTTAGTTTCAAATATATCCCACTCTTCTATTGATCATTGTGCTTACTAAGGTGTAACAGCAAGATACAACTTTGGTAGGGCATAAACTGACATGTATTCAATATACATTTTACAACAAGAATGGGCACCTTAGATCCTACAGTGTACAGAAAAGTTTATGCAGTTAGTTTCCCAGATTCATAATCATCATGCAACTCCACATTTCTAGCTCTCTAACTAATGGCATAACTATCAGAAAAAAAATCAGTCGAAAACACACGAATTTGTCAGGTTGTGGGGCTTGCCAAGTTTGCTTCCGGTTAAAGTAAGAGGGCACCTGATACGATCGTAGAATTTGGACTTCACCAACCTTCCCAATATGTAAGCCCTCGATCTAATCACAAATGTCAGGTTTAGAGGCACTGCTACTTTTTCACTGTGGTCTCTACCACTTGCGAGAAGTGGCACACCTCCGTAGAGGGGAACTTGGTTTGCTTGCACTATTGTTACCACCGTCTTCTGACTCTTCCTAGATTGAGTGAATTTCTTCATCTGTATTTTTATTCAGAAAGAGAACAGATTCAACTGAATAAGAACTCATCTACATGAAATGTAAGAAGAAAGATATCATCCTCTTACTATCAGCAAAATAGTAGTTCTGACAGAGATACCATCCTCTTACTATCAGCAAAGATTGATCTCTTAAACATGTCTTCCTTTATGGTTCAAAGAATAGACTACAAGTAAAAAAATTCAAACTTTTTCCAGCTCCCCCCAACATGAAGAGCAAGGTTTTATACTGTCAACATTTATTACGGATATTCAAGGCATATTGACTAAGACAGTGGCATGCACAAACGGAAAGAAGGGTTTGGCGCCACAAAACTAAACCAAGGCTAAGAGATATCATAGCACCAAAAACAACTGGATATAATCACCCTAACAGTCAAACCAGTGATCTCTATTGCAGTTCCCATTAAAAAAGACCGGCTGACAGTTGGTACAGGTCTTTTGCAGGCACTCCAATAAAGGTCACGCCATCACTGTTCAATCTCTTTTCCCACCGAGCCCACCTTCCAAGGTATCTTTCAATCTACATATCTATACCTGAAAAGTCTTTGGACCCCAGTTGCCCCTCTAGTAGGAGTCACTACAAATAACAGCCTGTTTTTCGATCTTACCCTACGCCCATTTAAAAAAAATGACCTTCTATTTATCTTTCTTCACTCACCTAATGATAAAAACTAAAATGTAAAATTAATTCGGGCTGAAAAAGACTGCACAATTACCTGTCCAGAGGCGATTTTGAGCTGGTAATAGTGAAGGTCAAGAGGTGTAGAGGTAACGTGGACGGCAAAAAATGTACCAGGATTCCTGTAATGAATCTTGACCGTAGAATTCAATGACAGCATATCCGTTGGCACCCCAGTGACATCGTTCCCTGCCTGTACGTTAAAGTTCTCGAAAACCATGCTCTGATATCCAACAATACATCAAACACTGGGTGACAAATCTTATCATCATTTAAGAATTTTCGCCGGTAATAAACATCTTTAACAAACAAATTGAAGGCTGCAAATGAGGGAATATTATAAGATAAAAACAGAAAAGCACGGTGCAATCCTGCTCTTAATTTCCTTGTCAGAAGCGCCTAGATATTAGTAAAACATCCCATTTCCCGAAATATAGACTCACTGAATTAACCAGGGACCACCCACCACCTCGGTCACCCTCAGTCTCATAGTTATTTTGTCAGTTCTTCTAATTGAAAACAAGCCATTGCATCGATGAAAGATTGAAAGGTCTTTACGAAGACAAAGGAAGGGACTTTGTATCTTACCACATAGAAGCTTATTTTCAAACGGGATGAATCATGAACCAAACTAAGACTATCAGACTATTAACAGAGCCTTCAGTAAAAACGAACCGTACCTTGACGATGATTTCAGGCGCATATGACTTGCTGGCACCCCACAGAATCAAGCAGAACATTGTGAAAAGCAAAACAAAGAACAAAAACCCGCAAACATACAATCTAACGTTTCGACCAGAGCCGAGACCGTCAGCGTCCATCCCCTCTTCGTCGTCTTCACGGTCGTCGTGACCAAGCTGCACGTGTTTCCAAGCGGTGAGGCTTCGCGGGTTCTTAAGAGAAGCAGAGAACCTGGACGTGGAGGACTCGCGAGAGTGGTGAATCGGCGAACAATGGTAGTAATGGTGGGCTGGAGAACCCACGGGACTTGACCCGTAAGACATCTTCTCGACATCGTGGTTGGAAGGGCTTTGAACGTAGTACACAGGCCGGCGAGGCGAGCGCGGCGGCCATGAGGTGTCGACGCTGGTTCCCTCGGAGTCGGTCTTGGCGTGCATGTGTTTGGTCTGTGAGAGATAAAGAGTGTGAGAGATTGGCGTGGTTAGGGTAAAAGTGGTGATACTAGGCAGAGGAACGTGTTGGGTGGTTTAACGTGGGTGGGGGCGTTCGCTGGCTCAGTGGTCAGACCGAAGAAAGGAAACTGAATCCAAGAAAGGAAGGGACAGGCAATGCTGAGCAACGAAGCTGAATCAGTGAAATAGACGCCCCGTGTGAGAGAGAGTTCTCATCATTCATCAAACAAGCAAATATGATAGCAATGTCAATGTTAAACATTATTGATAATTACGCATTACAAAATATGTACCAGACCCTAGTCCCTACCCTTTTTCTTTCATGCTTCATTTGATGTGGCTGAGATGAAACAATAGATTGCTATTTCTGTTTATTTTTATTGGCAAATCAGATCTACGTAACACGTATCATAGAATCGTGAGATGAAGTAACAAGGTTGTTATTTATTTTACTAGTATCGTCGTGCCATGAAGTAAGAGATCATTGCTATACATTCCTTTTCTTTCTAAAATATAACACCCCAATTAAATAATCTATTTACATTTTGTTCTCGTTAGACGTCACCACGTATAATGCACAAAATGTCAATGTATGGTCAATTATGGAATTCAACTCTTCTATGGTAGTTGTCACGTGAAATTTTTTTAGTGCAATAGATTTAAATAAAATTGATAAAATTTACTGCTGCTACTATTATTATTATCATCACCATTATTATTAATGTTATTTTTTTTATTTTTCTCTTCATGTAGATCATTTGGAAACAATCTCTCTACTAGTTAAGGATAATACTGCATACTACTCGATCTCTTCAAATCTCTCGTATCAGCAAAATTTGTACTGAGTATTGCTGTCTTTTTATTACTATTGATAAATATATTTAATAATTTTTAAAGGCCTCATATTACATTTTGGTGTGTTAGTGTCTAAAAGCCCAAATTAAGGTTTAATCAATTTAAGATCAAACCTTTTAAGTTGATCAATAAAGGTATAAATATTCACGAATCTGCTCAATGTTAAGCTAATTTGGACAAAAATGAGGAGGTGTCATACACACGTCGTTAGTATATACATAAAGTGTGTTTGGAAAACCAGGTGAATTTGAAATGCCACGTAAAAATCACTATTAAACTAATTGGAACCCTAATTTTAAATTGTATCATTTCAGTTTTTACAAAAACCTAATTTAACTTAATCCCCAAAACAACTTGCCTCCTTTACTCATTATCATTACTAATCACTCCAATCAGTCTCGCTAGCCTGCCTTCTAATCTCCATTCAAGGAGTTGTCTTGCCTCCTTCATGCATTGTCTCGCCGATCTGCCTTCACCAGCAATTGTTAAATAGATTTGATCTACTCATTATTTTGTTCTTTTGTGTATTAACTTTCAACTTAGATATGTTAAACCTTGATGGACTTGACAACCTCCTTTAATTTTGTAGCCATGATTTTTAAAATTACTCTATGTACTGTGCGCAATAGGAAATAAGAAGAAAATTATTCATAGAATCTGGATTTTTAGTTTTAAGGATAAAGAAAATTTGCGATATTTTTTTATTCATATTTCTACTCGCATATAATTGACTCATTCATTATCTTTATTTGGAAAATAAAAAAAAACTTCCTATAAACATACGTCCTAAGCCTACTAGTCAGTTGATATATTGAATAGTCCTATCGTAGAAGAACCATTTTGGATTATATTAATGACAAGAGTTGACCTAACCAATTTACATAAAATTAGGATGACAAAGAAAGGCTTCATATATGCTATGAAGAAAGAGTAGAGTAAGCTAAATCATTGTTAAATTTGAAGCAGTAGCACACCTCATACAATAAAAGTTGAGCAAACGTATCATATCTTTACGTGCAGTAGTGATTGTCTAAGGTATAAACCTAGAAAAATCTATGCTTTTATTCCGTATGCATGTGCTTCAATCAACAGCTTTAGTGACTTGTCTTTCTACATGACTAAAGTGTCAATAAAATTAAATCATTTATTATTTATTCTTAATTAACATAGTCAGCATATTTGCACGGTTATATATAGTTAGTATTTTGAAAATTCCTTAAATTTCTCTCTAGGATTCTCATTAGTTCTTTTTTGGGCTATGTATATTTCTACTGTAAATGAATCATAATTCTTCCTATATTAGGCACTAGATTTAAGGGATTTGATATATCTTGATGCCTATATATTGTATTTTTCTAATGGAAAAGTAGACAAGTCTTTTTAGAAAATTCTCTTTGTTTCTTTGCTATAAAGTTGATTTGGATCTTTTTTGTTAGATAATTTCTATTTACTTTTTACAGTCATTTCACTGACAAATCTTCATTATACTTTGGCAGAATGCCATTTGTTGAGGTAATTTTGAGGTTTCACCATGCGAGATGTTTTGTTAATATGAGTGATAATGTTATACATGAGGGTAGTTTTATGGATAGAATTTGATCCTAACTTATTCAGCTACTTTGAATTGTTTGATGTTTGTAAGAATATTAGGTATAACAATATGAAAAAGATTTTTTTATCTTAGGCCTGGTTTTGAACTGTCTAATGATTTAAGGGTCATACAATATGATGCTAGTGTGTTAGATATGGTTAGTGAGATGGTGGTTACTGGTGGTATTGATATTTATATTAAATATGGTATAGACACCCCTGTTAAAATGATTAGGGATGAACCTAATGATGAAAATGTAAAGAATGTAGAAAATTTGGATGATGTCTCAAATGTTAATGATGGATATAGGCTAGAGATGATGCAAGTATGGGGGATGAAGAGGATTTGAAGGATGGAGATGAAGATGATGAAAATGATGGAGATGATGGAGATCATAAAGATGACGTAAGTGATGAAGATGATGACAATAGTCTGTTCTGAATATTATGATAATGTTGACTATGGGGAACTTATTAGTGATGTAGATAATATGATAGATGATGCAACTAAGAGAAAAAAAACCCTATTTATGATGAAAATGCTACTGAGCATTGAATTAGCGATGATTTTTCTTAATCATTTGCAATTTAAGCGTATAGTTAGTTTGTTGTCCACCAAAACAAAGAGACCTCTGGTGTTTACAAAAAAAAGCCCAAATTCGGTAAATGTAGGACAAAGAACTACCCTTGGTATATATAAGGAGCATTTGATAGGAAGCAACAATCTTTTCAAGTTAGGAAATTTAAGGACATTTATGATTGTAATAGGGTTTATACAAATCCTAGGATGGATACCAGCATTTTATCTGACTTGTTGATAGATAAGCTTAAAAGGGAGTCATTTTTGAAAAATGATGATATTAAATTTTATGTTAAGGATTGTTTTGATGTTAAAGTGTCTATGAGTATGGTGAGAAGAGCAAAGAAAAAAATGGTAGACAATGTTGTGATCAGCATTAAAGAGGAGTTTAGGAACCTTTGGTCTTATACTGAAGTTATTAGGCAGACCAACCGAGGTAGCACAGTTACAATGACAATGTCTCGGCCAATTTCAGCATCTCCACCAATTTTTTTAAAGAATTTACATATGCTTAAAAGTTATTAAACATGGTTTAGGCATTATCTTGGCCTAAATGAATTTTGACTTAAAACCATAGCTAAGGGTGAACTTCTATATGCTGTGGGAAGGGGATATGAGATTGATTATGGTGAGAACAGACATATGGCGAGGCTTCAAGATAAAATATGCTCTTGTAGGACATATACTCTCTATGGCATTCCTTGTGCACGTATCATATGTGTTGTTAGAGACAGAGGGTTAATATTGGAAATTATGCTTCAAGTTGGTTATGGAAGAGTGTGAATATGTCAAAACATATGAGAAGGCTATTCAACCAATGTTTGGTGTGAAGGATTGGTCCATTAGTAATGAAGAAACTGTTAGCCCACTAGAATTCAAACAAAGACTTGGTAGGCTCAAAATAGCTAAAAGAAGGGTGTTGATGAGCGTCAAAAGACTACAAAAGTGACGAAAGAGATAAATACTGACCACATGTCTAGAAGGGGCATGATCATGACATACAATCACTTCCATAAAGAAGGACACAACAAAAGAGGTTGTCTTTGGAAGGGTAAAGAGGTAATTTCTATCTTGTTTTGTCTTCTCTTTGGTACAACTAAGATTCATTTTTTTATAGTTGTGAAAATCTGATAGTTTTATTTCCTTTTCACTATTATCAATATCAGGTTCCAACCCAGTTTGAAAATACCATTGAAACTAGTTAGCTCATTTTGATATGGAGCAAAACACAACCAATTCATAATCAACCTAAGAAAACTTATCCACAGTTCAAACCATCACAAAAATCTCAGTAAATGCCTCTGCATTTGCATCTGACAATGTTAAAAGGGGAAATAAAGGTAAAAGAGGAGTAAATGCCTCTGCTTTTGCCTCTGTAACTGTGTTTATATCTACTAGTGTCATAACTGCTATAGGTATTACCAACATCTCAAGTACTGCTCATATATGTGGAAGTGCAAATGCAACAGCTTCAATTGTTCTCCCAACACTTAAAGGTGCTTCAGAAATAACAAATATTTCTACATCTTCAAAGGTCACCACTAAAAAGATCACCAAAGGGAAAAGAGGGCCTAGCTATGGTGTTGTAGATGATGAAAGCAGGATGAGGATGTTTGATGCTAACAAATCTAGCCCAAATTCTCAAGCAAAAATTTTAGGGAAAATGGCCTATCACATATTCTTTTTTTAACATGAAGAAAATAACAAGTTTAAGAAATGAATGGAAGGAATAAGCATATACACAAATCCAACAACCAGGTTGCAGATGTTATATATAAGTGAAACAATTGTAAAATTTTAATGTTTATTCCATCTTTCCAAACATTAATTAATTGATATAACTGAAGTTAATAATGTTTACATTTTATCTACAACCTGGAAGGCGAAGTCATAGACTAATAAGCCTTGAGTAGAAAAAAAAAGGGGCAAGCAAACTGTTAGTGGCCATGTGAATCCAAGTCAAGAAAGTCAAACTACATCTTCAAAGGGAAAGGAGATAACGTAAAGAAAACTGTGTTTATTAGTGTTTTGTGTAGTGAACAATAGATGATATTTATATCCATCAATTTTATGATATTTATGTACTGAACAATAGGAATGATTGATAGGTTAAATTATATGAATGAATGTAATGATAGGCAATTTCATAAATGTATGATAGGCAATTTTCGTCAGAATTGCTTTTTTTAAAGTGTTTTTTCTTTTTCGTTTTTGAAGTTTATGAATGCTAGATGATGAAACTGCATTTGTATATGTATGCCACGAAACAATTTCACTAAGCTCAATTGCATTTACATAAGATGCACATTGTTAATACAAAGAGTAACCAAGTGTACAATTAACCCCATAATTTTAAAACACATAATCTCAAACATATAAGTCCTTAATGTCACAATCATAATATGGTTCCATATGTTGAAACATAAAACAATTGGAGTCTCCACTCCACCCAAATCTTGACTTACCTAACTTTTTGTTTAATCAAAATCAAATTAGAAAAAGGAATGAACAATATCATATAAGCTCAATTGCATTTAGACACTGTTTTAGTACATAATCCCATTTCCAAGTAAGGCTTTAAACTGACAACTATTGCTTGAATTTGTAGGAAAATCCCGGGAGGTACATCACATGTACCGGCAGCGGAAAACAAAAATTTTTGTTCCCGAGACTTTCCCGAAACCCAGGATCCAGGTGTCGGTATGAATACATCAACCTAAATAGCCAAAAGAG
>JANIJH010000225.1:72721676-72737146 GCA_024520975.1 Erythroxylum areolatum | reverse complement strand
TTACACTTAAGAGAAACTTCCCCCAATGAATGTTTATTAATGATTGCAATTTTATGTCGAGGATCCATAATAGCATGGTAACATCGGTGACCGAAACTAAGGTATTTTCTCATTGATTTTTCAGATTAAATTATTTATTTCAATTTGCTATTTTTATTGTTATTGCTGTGAGTGAGCAACAAAACCCTTTTTATTGTTATTGCTGTGAGTGAGCAACAAAACCCCCTTTCTTATTTTCGTTATTTGTCCCGTTTAAACTAGCTAACCTTTACCGTTAAAGATTCCTCGTGGGAACGATATCCACTTACCGCTACTACATTAATTTGTTTTAACGGAAGTGATTTCTTTTATATTTGGTTGCAGGCGACAACATCACCAATAGTTGATACACAAAAGGTTGTTGATTAAAGGGTGGTGCGGCTAGCTCTTTCAAAGTGCGTTCTGCAGTCATTTCTTCTTCACTTTCACTTCCAGATTCACCCAAACAGGTGCTTATGTTTGGATTTAGCTCTGAAGTTGTCGCTGATGTATAAGTCGATGTGGAAGTTTTGGCAGCTTGCTTCCTTAACTTCGTTTCTTTCCTTAACCTCTTGGAGGTCTTTTCAATTTCTGGATTGTAAAGAAATCCTTCACGATCAGACCTGGTCATTCAAAAGAAAAATCAAATAATGACAACTCCCCAGCAACAGTGCCAAAATTGGTAGGTCGTCAGGCTACCAAAAATAATTCCTGTTCTTGAACCAACGAAAACTTGTAATAGTGGTGAAATAGGATCGAACCACAAAGAGTTGTAACTATCAATTCCTTTCGATAAAAAAATTAAATAAAGGGGATTTGAGATTAAAATTTAGATTGTGAATAAATTACAGAAAAATAAGGAAAACAATTGCCGCAGAGAAAAGTTGCAGACAAGGGTATTAAAACTCAATCGAAAGCATAATCGTTGTCTTGATTTCTAAAATTGATCATTGATAACTAAACATATTCTTTAGCCAATAAGTTGGTTATAACTGTTGAAGATGCTTCTAATAGAAAATTCTTCATTAATATTAATCGATCAAGAGACACTCATTAATCGATCCTAGCTAACAAATAACCCAAGAAGACGCTTTATTGAATTTAGCTCATCAACAACATTAAGAATTAGAAGAACCCAACTCTAACCAATAAACTCAACCACGTGGTTTATTTAAATTAGATTATGAAATTCCTTTAGCGTTTCATTACTAAATTGCTACTAACATCAACTAGTAAAAGTAATTACAGACTAGAACTAGTTAATTAGCTTCTAGTTAATCTCAGATGCTATCACAAGGATCCTATTATAACAACAATCAAGAAAAACCTTAAAAATAAATATGGAAATTCATAAATATTGGCAAGGAATTTACTTGAAGGCTAAAATCTTACAACTTGGAAACCAATCTTGATTGTACCTTCAATCGAAGAAGACTAAGCTATCATGGTTGTAGAAAGAACAAATTTGAAATTCTTAAACATACTTCTCCGAGAAAACTAGAAAAGATAATACAATAACGAATAAAAAAAGGAAAATAATAATGTCACTCTCGCAAGCAACTCCCTCCTCCTTTAATAGCTTTAGGGTGCAAGATCCTCCTTCTTGATTTTCTGCTGATATCCCTTATTTTTCTAAAAATATCTCCCTTTTATTTCCTTAACAAAATATTCTCTGCCAACTCAATCAAAACAATAAAATATGCTCAATCGTATCCTGATCGGCACAAGATAAGTTCCAAAATCAAGCAAATATTCAGCAGATATTCTTGTTAACACCTACCAGTAGATTTTTACCTTATTTCTTATCAGTATATCATTTTCGTATCAACCTAATTGTTAATTATGAACCAATACTCACCAACATTTTTTTCTCAAATTTTTGAAAAATTTACATCTTCATAATTTTGCAACTTAAATTTAAGAATCTAATAGTAAACCCATAAAAAGGGCATAGTTCATCATTAATAATAGTGTATGCAAAACAACTGTTATTATTATTTAGGTCTAATTTATCTTTTCACTTTAAATTATTATTAACTTTATTAAATAATTTATCTAAATTATATAATTAATAGATTATTTTATAATTCCAAGGGTTAAAGACTAATAACTCCTATCTGATTTCAACTTTTTGAAAAATTCCGTCTTTTAATTTTATTAATACTCATTCCATAATATTATCGATATGCTACAAAATAAATTAGGAGCAAGGTTGCAAACTTTTGGAGCTTTTAGACTTCGTATATTTGTGAGATTTTTTGTTAAGATGTTGTTATCATATGGCAAGTGAGTAACCATTTAAATGTGAGTAACCCAAAACTTGATTCAATAGTAGGAAAAAAAATTATCAATTTGATGATTGGATTAAATTTTTTAGGAACTTTATTCACACTTTTTCAACCCTAAATAATTTTGAGAGGAAATGCCTGAAATTGAGGGAATGAGGAAAGACTGGATTTTATTTAATATGAAAGTGTAGATGTCTGTTGAAAATTAAATGTTGGGTGTCTGAGTCGAATCTGACTACCTATTAAAGATTGTGTGTTGAATATTGATCGAGAAATAGTGTCCAATTGTTTAATCTAGGCGTTTAAACATTTAAAATTTTTAATTAAGTGATTAAATATTTAAAACTTTAGCAGCTCATTTCAAAACGTTAGTTCCGATAGTAATTTATTAATTTCTAATGAAATCTTTAATATTTATAATATGTATAAGTGTTTATATAAAAAAATCTCTCTACTTTAACCTAACAATGACTATTATTTTTATTTGAACATCTACATATTATAAATAACAAAGATTTTGCAAATCAAATCAACAAATTATTAGTATAACTAACATTTTGAATTGATTTGTCAAAGATTTAAAATGTTTGTCACTCAATTGAAAATTTTAAAAATTTAGGACCTATATTTAAAACTTTTAAAATTTTAAGCACTTTAGAACTTGTTATCCTTTAAAAAATAGAATGAATGTTAGTTGCATGTGAATTGTTTTGATTTTCCTTTTTTTAGGTTAAATAAATGATTCATAGCTTGATTTGAGTTTTAAAAACTGTAAATCACAATATTCTTATCACTATAATGTTTTATATTTTTCTCTGTATTTATCTTCTCAACATACGGTGAGCATTTAACACCCTTCACTTAATTTTCATATCCAACCTTTCATTCTCTTTAATCTTAAGTGTTTTCTCTCAAATTCATTTGGCGTCGAAGAATTGTGAATCAATACTCTAAAACAAGTACAACTCATTACTTAAATGGATAATGTCTTACTTGTTATCAAATCAACTTTCGAGTTATCAACATGCCATATATTTTATGAAAGTTCTGGGTGAACTTATTGGTTAAATTTTTATAAAATGGAAGGCTCACGAAAAAATTATTGTCTACTTTTTTTGTTTTGAAAAAGGAAATTAGTATAAATAAGGAAGAAAATTACAAGGTCAACAAACGGGAAAACCTATTATATACAACACAAAAAGAGAGCCAGTAATAAAGAAATCAGCTATCACAACAAAAAGAGCCTAATCAGAGCCCCTATCTATCAACTATAGTTGTAAGGCATGACAAACACTAGAGCTACAAGAAGCTGTCTTTGTCAAAACTATCGCTCGAATGTCAGACACAATGAAGCAAATCAAACTCTCCTTCGTAGAAGAAGTACTCTGGAAGCGTCGAGAGTTTCGTTCTCGCCAAAGAGAATATAAACAGACCCCTAAAACAATAAGGTGGACAGATTTGTTGGAACCTGTAGGAGAAGACATATAACTAGTGATAGCCATAATTTCGGACCCAGGATCCGTCCAGCAGCATAAGTTACAAACAGCTCTCCAAATAGAATAGTTAAATGGGCATTCGAAAAAAAGATGACAACAAGATTCCATTTGAAGGGAACACATCGGGCAAGAAGGATCCATGTGCACATAAGGAATACGCTCAGCAGTCGAAAGTTTATTCTGAATAGCTAAACAAAAAATAAAGGAGATTGGGGGCGGGAAAAGATTGCTCCAAACTGTGGTTGCCCAAGGAACAGGGGGTCGATAATGACGTAAATTGTTGCAAATGAAGCGATTAGTCAACGTATGTAGTGGAGTCCCCTTTCAAAAGAAAGTGTCAGATTCTTGAGGAGTTAGAGAATAACTGGGTTGAAGGTGATACAGGATTCTTGGGAATTTCCACGAGTTCCCATCAATAAATGAAATCATACGTGTTTTGAGAGGGAACAATGGAGAAGTTCTGGAAGGAGTTACCTGAGAAATTAAGGGACCTCGACGATCCCAGTTGTTATACCAAAGAGAGACTCGACGTCCATCTTTCATAACAAAAGAAGTCTCTAAGCGAAGTTCGTCTCTTAACTTTAAGAGCTGATTGAGGAAGAAAGAGAAACTGGATTTTGGCTGAAGCGCCCATATAGAATGTCCTTTTAGAAAATAAGCGTGCAACCATTGGATCCACAAGGTTTTCTTATCCTCTAGGATCCACTAAAGGCATTTGAGAATCAAAGAGTGATTAGAAGTTTTAATGGAAAGAATATTCAATCCGCCTTTCGCCTTAGGATAGCAAAGATCCGACCATTTCACTTTGGAGGCTCCGCGAGAGCCATTAGAATGACTCCATAAGAAAGTCCTGAGAAGCCTTTCAATTTCTTTGATGATGCCTTGCGATAAGAAAATATAGGAGCTCTAGTGATGATGCCTTGCGACAAGAAAATATGGGAGCTCCAGTAGACATACAAGGAATTAAGGACGGATTTAATAAGCTAAAGTTTACCCGCATAAGACAGAGATTTGTTAACCTAAGATTTAATCCTCCGCTGAATCTTCTCTAGGAGTGGACGACAATCAGTATAGGAGAGCCTTTTAGTAGACACCGGAAGCCCAAGATAAAGAAGTGGGGGATCTTTCAAAATCATACCCATTGCAGCAGAAATCGAGGGAGCCATGGCCGCTGCACCCTTTGACAAAATAAAATGACTTTTAAGCAAATTGATCTACAGTCCAGAGTGATGTTTGAAGAGACTGAGGGCATGCATAAAAGTCCGAATGGACTCCAAATCTGCCTTGCAAAATAAGAGGAAGTCATCCGCAAAACATAAGTTAGTAATACCAAGTGTTTTACACTTCGAATGATACTTGAATCTCGGATTAGAAAGAGTTGCGTTCCTGATAAAAGCATTAAGGGTTTCCATGACCAGAAGAAAAATATATGGAGAAAGAGGATCCCCCTGGAAAATGCCCTTAGCTGCTTTAAATGTCTGAGTAGGGGCACCATTAATCAGGACAAAAAATGATGCCGAAGTGATACATTCCATGATCCACCGGGTAAATTGAATCGGAAAGCCAAAAGCCTCCAACATGGCGTGCAAGAAGCACCAATCAATACTATCAAAGGTCTTATGAAAATCAATCTTCAAAGTAAAATTAGGTGGGCTCGAAGAAGTAGAATACCCTTTCAGAAGCTCTTGAATAATAAGAAAGTTGTCCCCAATGTAAAGATTCGATAAGAAAGCACTTTGGTTAGCACTGATTAACGGAATCATAGCTTCCTTCAATCTGGTAGCAAGGATCTTAGAGATAATTTTGTAAAGAAAATTGGTACACGAGATGGGACGATAGTCGGCAAAGGTGGTTGGAGTCGTTCCTTTCGGAATCAAACATAGGAAGGTTCTATTAATCTCTTTCAGCAAAATCCCAGTCCTAAAGAACTCATGGATGGCTTCCTTGGAAAAAACACCAATATTAGGCCAAGCTTGTTGGTAAAATTAATCGTTAAACCCATCAGGCCCAGGAGCTTTCTTGCCATTCATTTTAAAAACACAAGCTTCAATTTCGCTATCCTCCGCTGGTCTAGTTAAGAGAGGAAAAGCAGATGGTAAAACCTGCTTAAGATTAAGACACTGCAAATCCAGAGAAGAGACAGAGATATGATCGGCAATACCAAGTAGGTTGTGGAAAAAATCAAAGGTTGCTTCCTTAATAGCCAGCGGATCATGGAGAATATTAGCATTATGAGAAATGAAATGAATCTTGTTCTGGTTTCGTCTAGAAAGAATCGAGTGGAAGAAAAACTGAGTACACCTGTCACTATTTTGAAGCCAATTGATTCGAGCTCGTTGCTGCAAAAGTGAGGAATGATTGCTAACGGCTTCCAGATAATTGGTGAGGGCGAGCTTTTCCTGATCAAGAAGAAGCTGGCTCACTGGGGTATCCAATAAAAGAGTCTGCACTCGAGTTAGCTCAGATCTAGTGCGACTGATTGCTTCAAAGGTGGACCCCTGAGAGGCCTTAAGAAGTTTAAGTGCCTGTTTAATAACCTTCAACTTCTGCATACAGATAAACTGCTTGGTGCCCCGACATCCATGTGTAGCTCCACATAAACAAGCATCCCCAAAACTTGGAACTGTAACTAAATAATTGTTGAAGCAAAAAGGGTAATGAGCAGACACGGTTGGAAGCAAGTGGGAAATGGGTGTGTGGTCTGAAAATAGAGGGTCTAAAAAATGAGCCGTGTTGTTAGGGAAAGACTGAAGCCAAAAGTTATTGACAAGGGCTCTATCAAGCTTCTTACGAATAAACCACCTGTCCTTTTGCTTATTAGACCAGGTGAAGAAATGACCAGCAGAACTAAGGTCAGATAACCCAACCTACTCCAAGCAATCCAACAAGTCAATGGAGTAATTACGAAGATTAATGTTACCTTGAGCCTCCGAAGAATAGAGGGTAGTGTTGAAATCCCCACATAGGAGCCAAGGTTTAGAAACAAAAGTACTGACATGACAGATGGTATTCCATAAATCTCGGCGTTGAAATTCAAAATTGTTGGCATACACAAAAGAAACAAAGAAGTCAAGATTGCCTTGCAAAATCAGTACCCGTAGGTGCATAATCTGATTTGTAGCCTCAACTATGTCAACCTTAACTTCAGTAGGATTGAAACAGACTATAATCCGGCCAAATGCATGATTATGGTGATTAGAAAACTAGCTCCATTGAGGGCCGAAAATGTGGAGTTTATTTAAATTAGCCAATCGGATTTTAGTTTCAAGTAAACCAAGCAACACAGGTTGTTCTCAGAACACAAAATCTTTAAGATCTTGTAACTTAGAAGGGAGGTTGAGATCACGGACATTCCAAGCCAAAATCGACATATTATGAAGAGGAGGTGTTGGGGCTTTTACTCTTGCCCCCTTTGGATTTTCTAATTGAAACGGTGCCACTACTCTCTGTGGCAGAAGTGCAAGGAGAAGAAGGGCCAGGAACATCCCGAACTAACGGATCTAGAGTGGGCTCAGTGGATTGAGTGGAATCATCTGCACCAGAAAAAACCACAGGGGCATTGCGTAAGGTTTGAACAACCACATCCTCGAGATGACAAGGTGGAGAAGAGTGTGGAATCAGAGCAGGATCATCAGTCACAGGTAGGGCAAAAATAGCATTCTCAGTCGATACAGAAATATCAGACACAGGCAGAGGAACAACAGCATGCAAGACAGCAAGAGAGGTAGCCTCAGATTGACGAGGCCCAGAGGACACCGATATCTGAGCAGAAGCTAACTCCATATTGGCATTGACGGTTGAAGCTAGGGGTGCATCAGTACACATTTGGCCATCCTCTCTATGAGGTGCCTCAGCAAGATTCATCAATTCAGTGTAGCTACTAGTAGTAAAGATCCTCCCCGTGGGTTTCCAAATCGAAGAAGAAGCCTTGAGAGGGGGCCTCCAATGATAAGAAACAGCTTTGCTGTCCTCAAATAATTTATGTCCTTCTTTAAGTCGCAAGATAGGAATTTCAGAAGGGAGGTCTTTGGAGATGGAAATACTTACACATATTCAGGCATAGCTAATTCGTTTCTTATGCGCTGTATTCTTGTCCATGCAAAGTGGCTTACCGATGAAGCTTACGAGGGGACTGAGGCCCTGCGTCGTCTAATACTCTAGGGGAACTTAGTGAAAATTGACCCAGATAGGTAAACTCTGTACCTTGATAGTGTCCAAGGTAAGACCCGACTGCCATAGTTGGAGAAAAAGAGGCTGACTCCCGAAATGCCAAGGCCCCTCCTCAAGAATTTTGTGAGCAACTGAGGTGGAGGAGAAGGAAAAAAGAAGGAGATTATCTTCCAAGATAAGGACATCAACGAGACCCCTGTTCTTCCAAGATTTAATCACCCAATGCTGAAGAATTATTGTCTACTTACAATGCCCTTAAAATGAATTTTAGTAAAATTAAATGGTGTGGAAATTTTTTGAAAAGGTGAAAACCTTAATTGTGGACAACTATTAATTCTTTGTCATAAATACAACGTTGCTGAAAAAAGCGCAAGATCATCAGCAAACAAAACCACAACTTGTGAAACCTATTCACACAGCATAAATAGTTGCAATAGATTCTCCGGTTTGGTTATGATGTTCTATCATGTTTCATATCATTAATAAAATAAAATTGTAATCGGAACAACAGATTTCACACGCATATAACTCTTAAGCTACATGTCCAATCCACAGCAGAATGTGATATGGATATATTGGGGATCTGGAAAATCTCCAATTTGTCATACCTATCTTTACGCTGCCCATGTTATTTTGTCACGTAAAAAAGCTTTTATTTTGGGCCTCTTACAGTAGTTTTTTTAGAAATTAAAAAAAATTCATTGAATAAGGAGGATAATAATATGAAAAGTTCAAACAATAAATCAGCAAAAACATGATTTAAGATACCAAACAAAAATGGTGTCGTAGCAAAAACTACAAGATACAGGCCAAATACGACCACAATAATTGGCTCCTCAACTTTTAGGGCAAAACGATCTAGAACTTTCTCCTTTCTCCAAACGAATTTTCCAATTTGGCTGGATATGGGAGGCACGCTTTCAGTTGACGAAGGATGAGTAGCGACCGACTGAGTGGAGAGAGAGCATCACAGAGGTAGAGATTACCAAGTAAGCGGCTTCTTCTCGTTCAAGTGTATCTTTTAGGGATTGATCATAGATCTACCTTGTTGCTTATAGGGTTTCCAGAGGTGATTTTCCTACGTATCGGCTAGGGGAGATGTTCGTGTTGACTACACGGGGGTTGTACGTCTGCTAAGCATCGACTACCAACGTTCCAGAGAGGGGCAAGGATGGGCATAGCCAGATCCGGACAGCTCAGGTAAGGAATTTGATGGATTAAGTCTCGATAGATGATCTCTCCGGAAAGGGAGAGATCAAGTGATGTAGTTCAGAACAGATTGGTACTTTAGTTTCTGCATAGCATTGTGTTTGGGATTGCTGAGCTCTTCTTCTCATATTAGATCCGCCAGATGTGGGCCATTCTCCCACTACAAAATAGGTGTAACTGATTAATAATCAGTTGCTCTATGATGCTTGTAGTGGCGATCTCAGTGAGGGAATTCAGTGAGGTTGTCTGGTTCTTAAATCTTCTATTGTTCCTCTCATGACATATAACCTGAACACATGTAGCCATCGATAGCAGGGTAATGTCTTTGTCATATTTAGTCAAGTGCAGATTAGGTAGTTCTTGCATAATGTCTAGAAGTTGCTAGGCATTAAGGTCTGGTGCATAGAGTGTTAAGATTGTAAACCATAGAGTTCTGGAGAAGCCACACTCAAAGAAGAGGTGGTCTCTGGATTCCTCCACTAGATGGCAGAAGATGCATTGTTTAGGGGAGGTCAAAAAGTGGAGCTTGTCCATTGTGCTCAGTCTATTCTTCATAGCCAACCAAAGCAGAAAACTTACATTTGGTCTGAGGAGTCTACTCCAAACCAGAGTGTCCCATCCAACCCTATCCTCTGTCCTTGCCCTGGCTGTTCTAATTGCCTTAGTAGTAATTTCCGAGATTGGAATTCCCCTTCACAGGTAGGTATCTCTCTCCCATTGTCGGATGAGAGGGGGGATGTGTAGGCAATTGATCTCATCCACAGAAAGGGTCCATTCCCTATTAGAAATGATAGCCTAAAGCTTAGCATTCTTAGGGATACGGTGTAATAGAGAATTGGCCATGCTTTTATGAATTAAAGGGCCATTTCCAGACCAATTATCAAACCAGAATGAAATTCTATCACACTCCCCTATTTGGCAAGTGATGTGCTGATAAAACTCTTCTCTCATACCTAGGATTTGGTTGAAAAACCAAGTGTAGGTGGGCTTTGGCTTGAGAGACCAGAAGCTTCTGCCTTTTAAAACATAAGTATGCATCCATTTGGCCCATAAAGAATCCTGATCACTGAGTAACCTCCATATTCTTTTTGACATAAGGATTCTGTTTTTATTAACTATGGAATCTATGCCCAATCCCCCTGCTTCCTTGGATTTGCATATAGACTGCCAAGCTATTTTTGCCATACCTTTTTCCCCATTCTTTTGCCCCTACAAGAACTGTTTCAGCAATCTTTCTATGGTTTTAGCCAACCCTTTAGAGAGGAAAATGTAGGAGCTCTAGTAAGTATTCATGGATAGAAGAACTGATTTGATAAGTTGGAGCTTACCCCTATAGGATAGAGTCTTATGTGTCCACAATGCTAATTTCTTCTGAATCTTCTCTACCAACGGAAGGCATTCACAAAACCTGAGTCTTTTAGAGGAAATAGGGATCCCCAGGTAGTTTAGAGGAGGGGGTTTGATGTCCATCCCCGTAACATGAGCTAGGACATTTGAGAGATGAGATGCACTTTTGGAGAGAACAATGAAACTCTTGTGGAGATTGGTGCATAAACCAGACATCTCTTTAAACTCCAAAAGAGTGTCCGTCAGGAGAGAAACCGAGTGCACACTAGCATTGCATAGAAGGATAAGATCATCTACAAAACATAAATTTGTTAGTGAAAGCTCTTTGCATGTTGAATGATATTTGAATCGTGGCTCCCGAGAGACGTTGTATTTTAGCAATTGAGTAAGAACTTCCATACAAATAAGGAATAGGTAGGGGGAGAGGAGATCTCCCTGCCTAAGGTCTTTTTTCCCTTTGAATAACCCAGTAGGACTCCCGTTAATCATGATCCCATAGGAAGCAGAAGATGTACATTGGTTGATCCAATTAACAAATTGTGAGGGAAAATTCATTTCTTTCCACACTTTGAGTAGGAATCCCTAGTTTACACTATGAAAGGCTTTCTGGAGATCAACCTTAATAGTGCAATTCTAAGATGCCCTCTTGCTAGTATACCCTTTTAGGAGTTCCTGAACTAAAAGAATGTTGTCTCCAATATCTCTGCCATCCAAAAAAGCCCCTTGATTTTCACTGATGAGAAACTTCAAAACCTCCTTCATTCGGTTAGCCAGTATCTTAGCTATAATCTTATATAGAAAGTTGGTGTATGAAATCAGCCTGTAATCAGTCCATGAATTCGGGTTGGGGCATTTAGGAATAAGACAAAGGAAGGTCTTGTTGATTTCCTTTAGGAGTAATCCATTAGAGAAAAATTCCTGCATAGCTTCTGTGATAGTTCCTCCCAAGTAAGACCATGTATTCTGATAGAAAAAGCCATTAAGACCATCTGGGCCTGGGGCTTTAGAGCCATTCATGCTAAAAACTACTTGGTCAATTTCTTGTACAGTTATAGGTCTAGTAAGCCTGTGAGCTTCTTGAACAGGGATACGTGAAGTTACAATCTGGCTTAGGTCAAAGTCCCTCAAGGGAGAGGATGAATCTGTTCCCAATAGATTACTGTAAAAGTTAAGGGCCTCTCTTGCTACCTCCTCATGACCAAAAACCTCCCTTCCATCTTCAGTTTTAATAGAGTGGATTCTGTTAGTGTGCTTGCGGTGTATCAACGAATTAAAGAAAAACTTAGTGCATCTATCCCCCTCCTTAATCCAAGAGATCCTAGATCTCTGCCTCAGTAGTGAATGTTGTTTAGCCATTACTTCCAGATAATGTTTCAGAGCCACCTTTTTAGCTGAAGCTAGGTTTTCATCCAATGGATTGGTAGCCAAAGCCGGCTGTAAGGAGAAAAGCTGATCTTTAGAAGAGTCTATTTCCTTAGAAAGATTCTGCCCTCTTTGCCCATTAAGGATCTTCAACTCCTGCTTAATGGCCTTAAGCTTTTGGACACAGATGTATTGCTTAGTCCCATAACATGGAAAATCCAAGCCTTTCTATATAGCTTGGGAAAAGCCTTCCATTTCAGCCAAAAAATTATTAAATCTAAAGGGGTGCTGAGGTTTGTAAGAAGAGAACAGAGCCATAATCTTAATAGGAGTATGGTCCGAAATACCCGGATCAAGGAATTGAGCATAGCTGGATGAGAAGGAAGAGAGCCATTCCCAACTAACCATAAGTCTATACAATTTCTTTCGGATGTGCCAATTTGCACTCTGCTTATTAGACCATGTATATTCATGACCCGTAGCCCATAGATCAACTAGCCCAACCTCCTGTATACAATCATATAGGTCGGTAGTGTAATTCCGTAGGTTGCAATTTTGCTTCAGCTTCAGATCTAAGCAGAGTTGTATTGAAATCACCCCCAACCATCCACGGGGAATTAATGGAAGGCTTAATCCTTCGAAGAAAGTTCCATATTTATGCTCTCTGAAAGATATTATTGAATCCATATATAAAAGTAGCTATAATTCCTATATTTGCTGATTTAAACCAAGTCTGAGTGTGCAAGAACTGAGAGTTAGACTCCTGCACCTCTAGTTTGACAAAACAATCATCATAGGCAACAATTATCCTCCCATAAGCGTGGCTGTGATGATTGGATATGAAGTTCCAATTGCTGCCTAAACAACATAATTTCTTTAGATTATCCTCCTTAATTTTTGTCTCCAACATACAAAATACCACCGGTTTCTCATGCTTCACAAAATCCTTTAAAGCACAAAGCTTTGAAGGATTATTTATTCCTCTCACATTCCAGATAACTACTGACATAATCAGATGGTTTTTCCTTTGGAGCTTTTGCTACTGCTCCGAGTGTTTTTCCTAGAAGTGACTGGCTCACAGAGTTCTTCTTGAACTAATTCTGTTGACTCCTCAAGTTGTGTAGAACTACACTCCATCTGGTTGTCCCCCGAATAATCTTCATGATATGCATTATGGGTAGCTACCTTAGGAGCTACATCGTCCCCGCCTTCCTTTAGTTCAGATTGATCTTCAGCTGTAGCTGAGGCTTTTTGTATGCTAGCTATTGCTTCTTCCTCCTGCAGATTGCTAGTAGAGCTTAATAAATTTGGAGAATTTATAGGAACCTTCTCATGTTGCTCTGCTTCTATCAGGTTCTCCTCCTTTTCCAGCAAGTTTTCTGCCACATTTGTCTCAATAGGCTCAATTCCCATCACTTCCCAATAGTCACCCTTGGTGAATAATTTGCACGTCGGTTTCCATGCCTTGCCTTGTGATTTAAGGGAAGGTTTCCATTGATAGGTGACCATAACCCAATCCTCACGTAGTGAATTACCATCTGCCAAGCGAAGAATAGGAATGCTATCGTGCAAGTCCTTAGTAAGATCCATGCTCACACATAGTCTAGCAAAGCCAACACGTTTCCGTAAAGCTGTGTTTTCATCCATGCAAATAGGTTTGCCCAAATAACTTGCAAGCATACTTAAGCCCTTAGTTTTCCAATATTCCAAAGGAATATTGTGAATGTTAATCCATAGAGGAATATTCTTGGATCTAATTTTCTCAAGTGTCAATCCTGGTTGCCAAAGTTGGAGAAATAGGGGGAGTTGGGACACATGCCAAGGCCCCTCTTCAATAACCTTTTGGGCTTCCGATTTGGAAGAAAAAGTAAAAATGATGTTGTCCTCTTCCGAAAGTATAACCTCTAGAAGTCCCCTACCATTCCAATTCCTCTTAGCCCAAGCTTGAATAATCGGAAAAGCCGGCCTCTTTTCCATGAAAAAACCCACCAATGTTGCTTCCCAAGTTCGGGCCCCTTGTTGCAATTCTTCAAGGCTTGGGGCCACCATAGTTCTGCCATCTTTCTCAGTAGGAGGGCTGTAGACTAAAGAAGAATCAGTGTTATCCCAAACCACTTGCTTCCAAGTTCTCTTCACTCCAATAGCATTTTTCTCACTGGCAGTGGAAGCACTCATTGCAGTAGGTGTGACTCTGTTAGGGGATGGGGATGAGAGGGTTTTAGTGGAAGAGAAAGGGGGGTTTGAAAGAAGACCAGGGGGTTTAGGGGTAGAGTTGGAGTTATGGTTAGGGTTAGGGGTAGGGGAGGGGTTATGAGAGGAGACAGGAGATTTTTGAGGAAGGGATAAAGGAGGGAAATCAGAGTCCATAGGAAACAAGCTAATAAAAAGAATGTTGTGATCGATATGCAGGAGCTGAATCAAGTGGCGATGGAGGGATGGGAAAAAATGAAATAGAGGAAGGGAGTAAATGCAAAATGTAGACAGAGGCAGAAAGGAGAATAGAGGCTCGAAGACAAGGAGAAGGATCAGCAAAGCAAAAGCCGAAACTCGAGGAAGAAGATCAACCCATCGAGGAAGAAGATCAACCCATCGAGGAAGAAGATCAACCCATCGAGAGAAAAGGGGAAAATTTAAAAAGTAGCATTGTTATTAACACATGAAGGGTAACAAATTGACCCCACAAACTCATCACCAATACTTTGTGGAGCAGAATCATCATGACCCAACACATTGTTTTGGTTGTTTAACATTTTTTCAAAACTTGTTACTTTCATTAATGTAGCTTATCCATCTAACATAGAATATCTCTATGACAAAGTATTGTACGGAAACATTAATAAATTTTGGAGTGAAAAATAAAATAACAACAAGAACACCAAGATTTTTATACTAGTTCGGCAATGCTTACGTTCAGTTTGGAGACGACTGAGTATTTCACTATAATCAATGAGAGCATACAATAGTGTTTATCCCTCAATTTTTCAAAAGACCCTAATTAACCTAAGCTCACCCACTCCTACTAGAAAAGAGAAACAAAAAAATATTTTTTTTCTCTCTCTCTCTCAAAATTTCTACTCTCTTACTTCTGGAAAATTTTTCTCTCACACTAAACAACTTCTGCTCTTGTCTTCGTTCTCTTCTCTTCCTCCATTGTTGTTGGTTCTCTTTTATAGAGAATTCAATGGGTATGCAAGCCAGCTGCACCACTGCCATTTCTGATTCAACAATCATCGAAAGTAATCTTCAATTTTTGACTTTGATTAATTTCTGACTTTGCAAGCTTCAATTTCTGACTTTGAGAAGCTTCAATTTCTGACATTGAGACAATATTCAACAATCTCCACCTTGGCTCAAATCCTCGAAGTGGAAATTCTCAATAGCCGTCTCCCAATCCCCTATGGGGCAATCAATAAATTTTACAAATGCCAATCAAGTCTAAACAATACTTAAACTTGAGTAACGAAACTGGTTTTATCAACATATCAGCAGGATTGTCGGCGGTTCCAATCTTCTGAAGAAGAATATCTCCCTCATCAATAATCTCATGAACAAAATGGAACCTCACATCAATGTGTTTTGT
>JANIJH010000225.1:72694012-72706143 GCA_024520975.1 Erythroxylum areolatum | reverse complement strand
AAAGAAGACTAAAGGGTTTGGGGATAGAGTTGGGGTTAGGGTTAGGGTTAGGGTTAGGGGAGGAGTTATGAGAGGTGACAGGGGATTTTTGAGGAAGGGATAAAGGAGGGAAATTAGAGTCCATAGGAATCAAGCTAATAAAAAAAGAATGTTGTGGTTTCATTTGCAGGAGCTGATTCAAGTGGCGATGGAGGGATGAGAAAAAAATGGAATAGAAAGAAAGGGAGTAAAAGGAAAATGTAGACAGAGGCAAGAAGGAGAACAGAGGCTAGAAGACAAGGAGAAGTAGAAGAGAAGGTCATCAAAGCAAAAGCTGAAACTCGAGGAAGAAGATCAACCCATCGAGGAAGAAGATTAACCCATCGAGTGCGGTTTTAGTAATCAGGGCTCTTGCAATGCTTAAAGCCTTACTTGAAGGAATGAGGACAGTCTGGAAAGAAGGCGTCAATTGTTAAAGTACAGTAGTTGATAAAACAAAAGTTACGCATTTCTCTTGTTCTCTCATAAAAAGAGAAAGATGTATTGTAAACAGTGGCTGAATTGTTACTACTCACCACTAATTAGAAATTTCAAGTTTTCATGGAATGTGTCAAAGAGGAGTCTAATATCAAACGTCCTATGTAGACAGAACTTTCATACTGATATTATAATATTGCTCTACTTCGTGATCATTTTGTGTGTTTTATCTTGTCAATTTATAAACTTCTTAGAACAAAACTTTGGGATTTTTAAGGTGTTCCAAATTACAAGGAAATTAAATTGATTAAGATTTAGATAAAAAAGAAAAATATCTTACTTCACTAATTGACTAAAGATTGCATCCAATAATAAGCATAAGTTTATGTTTTGATTAATAACACAAAGACATGATCCCACTGTTCCAATTCTTGTTTTCTAAGCACTAATTCCTTATTTCCACACAACCATCTCTCTCATTTTTTTACACTAAGTCGGTGTACACAAGCTGTTACGCATGCAGTAGAAACAAAGAACTTCCTCATAATAATCATCTCTTCTAATTTCCAAAACTATTACTATCCCAATTTGTGTACTTATTTATTGTACTTTTCCTAACAGAAATTGTAAAGATACGTTGTTCTATCTTATTGAAAATGAGATTTAATCTAACAAATTTCATATTCTTTATTTTGTCTTTATGTTAATATGATTTAATTTGGAATTTATGAATAAGCTGTTAATTAATTGTTTGCCTCTCATTGTAAATTAAAGACTCGTTAAATACGTGATCAGTGTTCCTGTATCAGTTACCATTCTCTTTTTCTCCGTGACCTTCTGTGAATTCAGAGAGAAAGAGACTGCCCCTCCATTTTCTCATCTACCGAAAACATCATGTCAGTTGGTGCCATCAAGACTTGTAGGAACCTATTCATTCTTCTTCTTCTTCTTCTTCTCGGCGTATCAACATCCTATTTATCCACTGTTGGCGCAGAAGATCCATACAAGTTCTTTGACTGGACCATTACTTATGGAGACATCTATCCTCTTGGCGTTAGACAAAAGGTTTTTAATTTTTTGTTTGTTTGTAGTTGTTAAAAGACTCCCACTTTTCTTCACCTTGTATGTAATTAATTAAGAAGGGATTTGATTCAATATATGCTTTCTTTGCCTGAGTTGGTTTGCAGGGAATTCTCATTAATGGACAGTTTCCAGGGCCAAACATAGATGCTGTTACCAATGACAATCTCATCATTAATGTTCGTAACCACTTGCACGAGCCTTTTCTACTTACCTGGTAAGAACCTGCGCCTCTTCTAAATTGGATTGTCATTTTTAGTAACTTCGTCAGGGGTGTGTGCTGCAAGGACGAGAGTTTGATTCAATTTTCATTTATAAGATTCATCAATTGTTGGGAGTTAGTGACAGACAGTGGACTTACGTATATATATGTAGATAGAGAGAGAGAGAGAGAGAGCTAGAACATTGACGACGAAGAAGAGTTTGAAGGTAGGAATTGGGAAGGTAGGCATGGTCATGTTTTCTGCGTAATCAAAAAGAAGCTTGTTATCTTTTTATGGAATTGAATCAAGAAAAACAATAAATTAATTGAATTAAGATGAATTCAATAAAAATTGGTTTTGTTTTTAATGTTTATCAACCATTTTGGTCATGAGCCTATAGTCTTTCATTTTCGTTGCCCTTCGTTTTCCTCGATGGATTGCCGCGTAATTACTTGGGAAATAAATTAAAATGGTCAGGAATGGAATCCAGCAGAGGAAAAATTCATATGTTGATGGAGTATATGGAACAACATGTCCGATCCCACCAGGCCAAAACTACACTTATAAGTTACACGTAAAGGATCAAATTGGCACCTTCTACTACTCTCCTTCTTTAGCATTCCACAAGGCTGCTGGTGCCTTTGGAGGCATCAAAATCCTTAGCAGATCACTCATCCCTGTCCCCTTCCCTAATCCTGCCGATGATATCCACATCTTAATTGGAGATTGGTACCGAGCTTCCTACAAGGTAATGGTTGATGCACAAGTTGGTATCGGATATAAATGTGTATATGCCAAAGCTTGGAGTTAACAGCACACTTGCAACAACGTTTGATGTTTCAGAAATTGAGAGCCAAGCTAGACCGTGGCCACAAGCTTCCATCACCGCATGCCGTTTTGATCAATGGTCGCAAGAATGGTACAACTTTGACATTTGAACACGGTAAATAATTGCGAACATAGCTTAGCATTGGTATTCCGAAACATGGAAGCAAAATGACAAATGTTTTGTTTTTGTTGTTGCAGGGAAAACTTACAGGCTGAGAATATCAAATGTTGGACTTCAAAACTCACTCAACTTTCACATCCAAGGGCACAAGATGAAACTGGTTGAAGTTGAAGGAACACACACTGTCCAGGCTTATTACTCGTCCCTGGACATCCACGCCGGTCAATCCTATTCAGTGTTAGTCACAGCTAATCGGAAACCGAGACGCTACTACATTGCTGTTTCAACTCGTTTTTCCGAGAGGTTACTCACCTCCACGGCAATTCTTCGCTACCGCAACTCTGAAAGCAAACGCTTAGGTGGAATCCCACATGCACCAACCACCACTATTGCTTGGTCTATGAACCAGGCTCGATCCATTAGGTTGGTGTAAATATTGTCACCGACTTGGCTTGCACGTGTACCTGTTGCAACTGATGATATATACACTGATTTTTTATGATGACAGGACAAACCTTACAGCAAGTGGACCGAGACCGAACCCGCAAGGGTCGTTCCGCTATGGACAAATAAAGATCTCCAGGACTATCATTCTTAAGAGCTCTTCAGGATTGGTTCATGGCAAACAGAGATATGGTGTTAATGGAGTGTCATTTATACCTGCTGACACACCCCTGAAGCTTGCCGATCAGTTCAATATCAAAGGTGTTTTTCGCGTGGGAACCATCCCCGATAAGCCAGAGTCATCTAAGAACCTGCGTCTTGCCACAGCTGTCATGGGTGCTGATTACCATGATTTTCTTGAGATTGTGTTCCAGAACCGTGAGAAAATCCTCCAGACTTGGCATATCGATGGATACTCGTTCTTTGTTGTCGGGTAAGATCGATATACATAAAGACTGACTTTAATTTCCCAAAAAACACCACCCCAGATCAAGCTTTTGTGGTTATCTTATGATTCACTTGAATTCTAAAGAACAATTATTGCAGGATGGATCAAGGGAAGTGGACGCCAACTAGTCGTTATGGGTACAATCTTATTGATGCCGTTCCACGGTCGACTGTTCAGGTAATGAGGCAAAATCAATTACTGATAAGTTAAGCTTCTTCGCTTGATTGATATGTCTTGTCCTGAAGTATGATGAGAAGTTTGTTTTATTTGGTTTCAGGTTTATCCCAGATCCTGGACAGCTATATACATATCGCTAGATAATGTGGGAATGTGGAACATCAGGACTGAAAATTGGGCACGACAGTACTTAGGTGAACAGTTTTACTTGCGTGTATACACGTCATCTAAATCAACGAGAGATGAATTGCCTATTCCAAAGAATTCCCTTCTCTGTGGCAAAGCCAAACTCATAAACAATATCTCCGCATGAGCAAAGTTGATTAATTACTTTTAAGAGATGAAGAAAAGGAAGAAAAGAAACAAGAAATAGGACTATACTTTTCCATTGCTTGTCAGGTAGTGGACCAGACACTGAGTTTATTTTCCGAAATTTTAAAACCTTGCGTCGTAAGTTTGAAAGTTTGTAACACGTAAACAAGAACATTTACATTTCTAATAAACCATGGATGTAATCTTCTCCTGTTAAATATTCTTTGCCAAGCTCTGAAATTTATACTGTTCCTTTTCCATTTAAACTCTTGTCAATTCCTGAAGCTCAGTTGCTTCGTGCATAAAAACATTTGCATCTTATTTAAGTGCAAACACCATTTGGCAGCTCTTGTTCACTTATCGAATTGTGTTAGTTTATACTCTTGTAGTCAATCGATTTAGTTTATATTCTTGCAGTCAATCGATTGATTGTAATTTAATATATGACATTATTATTTAATTAATAAAAAATATTTTTTATCTTTGTATTAAATTAATTATATTTGATGTTTTAACACTAAAGGTAAAATCTCTGTGTAATTATTTCAAAAATTTACTGTGTAATTGAAATTATAATTAGATAATAATTATGATATTCAATTTATATTTATGTATTGCTCTTAAATATTCCTAGTTGTAGTTTCATCAACACAAGATATTATTAAAATGGTAAAACTAGTACACATTATGTTTCTTTCTTATAAAAAAGTAATTGACCTCAAAAATTAAAGTATTAAGATAGTTAAATTAATGTGTCAACGCTTATTTGAGAATAAATAACTGAATTGACCCGACTATGGGAATCCTAAATAGAATATTACTTACGTGTATGTGAATTTTCTCATAATGATGATATCGTATAATTGATCCTTAAACTTGAGATTACCAAGTTATCTCATGTGGGCATTGCTATGCTTTGATGCATGCCACTTATAAATTGTCTTGGGATAATTTAGTCGGTAGTACTTGGATGCAGTATGAACCATACGAAGATAGTTGAATAATTTAATAAAAGATTTGTCACTCTAAAGTAATTAGAGATAATATTCTACTGTTCTTGATTAGCATTGATTTATGAAATTCTTTGATTAGAGTGAATTGACATTTGGAAAGGCATTTTAAAATATCAATTATAAATCAATCACTAATCAGCAAGTGCGAACATGATTGGATGAAAAGAATAGACACTATATCCATACTCTGTCCAATTGTAACATTAGACGACGAAAGGATCAAATTATATATCATAAACTATGCATGAATAGATTAAGTCAAACAACTTTGTCATTCCTCATATTTGGGTAGTCATGACCGTTGTTAGAAATCAATCTTGATATATGATTATAAATTGTTTAATTAGAGAATTAAAGATAAATTAAAATGAATTTTAATTTATTTGATTCTAATTGTGAATTATACTTATAATTTATAATCATTGTTAATTTATTAGAAACCTAATAGGTCATACATTAAAGAACAATTTGTGAAGGAAAAATAAATTTTAATTAAGTTGGATTTAATTATAAAGTTTGAGAAACTTTAGGGGTCAAAATGAGATATTTGATTTTATTAAAATTAAATTAATTATAATTAGAGTCATTAATGTTTTTTTATAAATAGGAATAAGTATCGGGGAGCTAGCATTCTTGCTTAATTTTTCTTAAAGCAACGAGAAGTTGTTTTATGGATATCGTTAGGAGTTGGATAATTGAACAACTCGTGGTTGACACGACAAAAACTTTCAACCGAAAAAGTGAATCAAGTATGATTTCTTATTTTATGATTCGTATTTTTTTCAAGTTGTTCAATTATTGAGATCTAAACGGTTATTATAAAAAATTATTTTTCACTGCGCCTGTAATTCGATTATGATTGGTTTATAACAAAACGTACTTTTGAAAGTAAATCAATTAGAATTATGTTTGTTAGCTATTCTAATAGAGATAGTTATTTTTTTATAGTTATTTTTTTTACCTATGGTGTGTGATAAATTAATTCGTTATCACATATTCGACCTTCTAAGTATATTTGATAATTATTGAAAACAAGTAAACTATGTTCAAAATGTTAAAAAGAATTGGCCTTGAAAGAAGGAGCCATGTTCTTTGAAATGGATTTACCGGTGACAGCGGGGTCTTTTTTACGTCACAACCTTACATACATGCAATACAGTTATGGGAATTCGATTAAGGGGATAGCTCGCTTCCAACCAAAAGCCACCATCCCTATGCAATCATAAACATCTAACTATAAGAAAAATCAACCTTCCATTGTCAACTAACACTAGGCTGTCTAGGTTGCAAAGTAGTAATATATAAGCCGACAATAACATGTTCTATCTGCAAAGCTACATCATTCTTTGCAGTATATCCCTCTTTCCCTTGATATTTTGATGATATAAAATTGATATATCATATTAATGTGTAACAGAAAAGTACATTAACGAGACAAGGACAAGAGAAATGGCATAAATGCCTATCGGAATTGGCTGCAAAAAGGTCCCCTACCAAATGGGATTTAATGAACCATGTTAGGGGATAGTAGGACATCTTTATGAAGTCATGTTACAAAACCATGTGAAGTCATGACCTTGCATATATCTGTTGAAATTTATCCTGATGCAGAATACCAACATGCTGTATGCACACATTCATGCTGTAATGCTAATATATTAACATATTGAAGTGTTTGATTTCAGTGCCTAAAGATTTAAAACTTTCTTATCCACTTTCTAATATTTTTGTCAAGGATCACTCAGGTATCTATCAACTATAAAGACAATATCAGGACATGTGCATAGTTAAGCATATATTAGCTACCAGCAATACAAGTATAACGAGCTGCTTTCATTTGATCTCTCTCAACATCATTATTATCTTTCACTTGTCTCCCTTCACAATTAAAGTCTTTACTGAAGAAAAAGACTACATGTTGAATTTCTTCAAGATAAGATAGGTGATTTAAGGTAATATAATAACACCATTGAACTTATCATGAAGAATTTGTATGTATAAAACAAATAATGATTCACCAAGATCCTTTATTTCAAAATAATAAAAAAGTTATTCATCTCAATCAACATATTAATCTGATTAATAGGGCGCAAGATGCATCAACATATAAAACTATAACTTTGTACTTGTTCCTATTAAACTTTGTGGATATACATTGATCAAAAACATTTTCCTTAAAGCTATTAAGGGTGACAATTTCATCAAACCTAAGATAACACTACCTTGAAGCTTTGTTCAACCTTTAAATTGACTTTCAAAGCTCAAAATTCATGTTTTATTTTCTAACTACATCAAAATTGGTTGGTTGAACCATATAGACATCCTCACTTTTCATTTAAAAAGGTCATTCTTACATTCATTTGATCAAAAATGAGTTATAATTTTCATTATGATTCTTAAAAGGACCTTAGTGGAAATAAGACAGAATGTCTTTTGATAGTCAATACTTTCTTGTTAGCTATAACCTTTTGCTACTAGCTTTATTTTATACCTTTAAACTTAAACTTTAGTATTTCATTTAGTTTTGACTACCCATTTGCATCTACCAAGCCTACAATTTTTTACCAAGTCTATTAATCTCCACAATTAATTTGATATAAAGTTTATCTCATCATTCATAACATCATCCAAAAATTAGATTGAGGACTAGAGATAGATTTAGTATAGGTTGATGGATATGAGATGTGACCAATTACCAATATCATACTCATGCTCTTGTAAATATCCAATATAGTAAGTCTACGAACCTTTTTTATTTTCCTAGTTAAGTATATATTTTATGTGATTACATATAGAGTCTCTTGTTGCCATTTGTTTAATGGGCTCAATTGAATCAATACTAGATTCTGATTAACCATGCACCAACTGTTGGAGCTAAATTGACAGGCTTAAGGACAATGATTTGGTATTCTTTAAACTTAATTTTCTTTGCCCTTATCTTGTATCGATTTCATTGTTAAAATATATAGCCCAATTTGATTTAATAACTCTATTGGCATGTAATGAACAATAGAACATGAAGCATTTTAATCCCACACAATAACCAACAAATTAGCCATTGATGGTCTTAGGATTAAGTTTTTTGGATTTTTGATTATAAGGTTTCACTTATGCTTTATAATGTGCAAAGTGGGATTTTATAAATCAAAACCTATAAAGAGTCTTGGAAGTATTAGTGGGCCCTTTATTGAAAGTATATGCTATAATTTTTAAAGCATCACCTAATAGGAACTCTAATAAGGAAAATTTCATCAGTATATATCACATTATGTCAAGAAGTGTCTGATTTCTTCTTTTCATAACTCTATTTTGTCAATTATATCAAATATTATGTATTGAGCATTAATGTCACAATCATATAGATAAGTAATAAAAGACCTAAACTGTGTCCCAACTCATCATATCTCCAATAATACTCACCAAATCAAGCTTGTAAAGATTACCACACAAATTTTCATTTTTAATCAACATGGACTCATAGTATGAAGTCATTTTTCTAGATCTAAAAGAAAACTATAAATAGTTCTTTCCAAAGTAGATATAAAAACTATTCCTTCTAACTAAGGGAATGTAGGTAACTTCATGTAACTCTAAAGATTACCTTACGATAAGCCATAATTTGATATATACTTGACTATCATAATTTTACAACTCTATCTTTCACGTAACTATACTTAATATTTATATGCTTGGTCTTGCAATAAAATTTAGGATCTTTTGTATCAGTGATTGTATCTTAACTATCATAGTTGATTAATGTTAGATCAAGTACATTTTTAATGAATCCCATATGAAGCAAGAAATGTATAAGCTAAACAACTTCTTACTCCAACAAAAATGCTACAAATTCAACTTTAATTGTAAATAAAGTAATATATTATTATTTTGTACTTCTCAATGATATTGCATCACTTTTGAGTAAGAAATAAATTAAAAGGTAGATTTTCTCTCATCTAAATCTTCACCTTGATCTATATATGTATAACCTTTGTAAACATTGGTTTTTAATTTGGTAACAAATGTATAATTGACAGTATTTTGTAAATACCTCAATATACTCTTTACTTATTTCTAATGTGTTTGGCTTGAATTTCACTGATATTTACTCAGCATTTCAACAATGTAATAAATATTTAGTGTTATATATATATATATATATATCATTGCATACATGAGACCTCTAATTACACTGGGGAAGGGAACTTTCTTCATTTTTTCCCTTTCTCATGGTTTTGTTGGATAAAACTTTTGAATAAGCCTTTAGCAATATGATTATCAATTGGCTTGCAATCTTGCATATATAATTGTTCAACAATTATATAACTGTATGTTACTTGTGAACGAGATAATGGTCTATTTGAACAATCTCTTAAAACCTTTACTCCAAGAATATAAGCATGTTTACCCTTGTCTCAAAATTTAGATGAAAATCAATTTTTTTTTTACTTAACAAACTCATAATCATTGTAAGCAACCCAAATAACATATATATATGTAATGGCCTTCATTAATCATGTGTCAATAATAAAAAACAATAACATTATCAAAATGAGTGTAACATTGTCTTAAAGACTATTTAGGCTATTCATTGATTTCAACAATTAAACATTTTATGCTTTCATTATATCATAATGAAACCTACAAGTTATTCGATAAATATTTCTTTTTTTAGTTCTTCGTTAAAAAAATTAGTCTTTACATCCATTTGATATAATTCAAGATCCAAGCTGGCTATTATAGCCAAGAATAATTAGATCAAATCAAACCTCACAACAAGTGAAAATGTTTCTTAATTAATTCCCTCTTATTATATATATCTTTTAACCATAAGGTGTTACTTGCATGTTTCAATATTTTTGTTATCTTTTTTTCTTTATAAAGAAAATCCATTTTCCCAATATTTTTTGCCTGTTAGGGAGATCAACTAAGTCCAATATTTAAGTGAAGCTTAAAGAAGTCATTTCCTCCTTCATTACTTTTATCCATTCTTCTTTAGTAGGACCAATAAAGGCCTCATATAATTCCTTAGATCACCCTATTATTGTGGGATAATCATGTGAATTTGGAGTTCTATTTCAAAATGAAGTCAGTTATTTCATGATTACTTCTATGTAATGAGGTTCATGATAGATAGATTCATTAATATCTCAGTTACTCCCACTTGGACCAGATACAATAGCTCAACTATTATTAGGCTGTAGTTTGAATTAATGTTGAGTTAATTCTTCATTTTATACATTGCTCCCAATCAGATGAAGTCTCTCGTCCTAGTTATGTGTAATATAATCATTTTGATCATAATTCTCATACAAAAATATGTATTTTCCTATCTCTTCTTGCATTAGAAAGTTATTTCCGAATAATATAAAATCTTATGATTTAAATCCAGTTACCTTTTTTACATTGTTTACCTATGAACTCATGTTGAATTGAGTGTTTAAAATATCTAATTAAAATTACTTTTCCTTCCTTTTGAGCCTAGTTTTAAATTTGATAAGAGAACATGAATATAAGTTGCACACTAAATTATATTAGGCTTCTACATTAGGTTTTCTACTTATCTATAATTCTTAGAGAGTGCATGTAATTGATTTTATTATCACATGATTAAGTACTTGAATGGTTGTGGGTAAGGACTCACCCTAATAAGTGATAGATAAAATTCCTTGTATCATCATGGACCTAATATTTTTTAAAAGGATTTTATTTTGTCTTTCTATAATGCCATTTTTATGGGATTCAAAGAATAGTTACTTATTATATTCATTTTTCATCATATAATATCTTGAACTTATTATACAAGTATTCTTGTCTTTAGTCAATTTTTAATGCTCATATTTTTTTAGCTAGTAAATTCTCCACCAAATTTATTATTTTATTTAAAAAATTAATTATTTTGTTTGTGAGAAATCAAATAGATTTGACTATATAGAATATAGTAATTTATAAAAGTAATGAAATACACATCCCTATATCTTTCTTTCATATTTATGAGACCACAAATGTATGAATTAATTAATTGCAATGGATGAAAAGCTTATATTCCCTCTTCAAATGACATTCTTGCCATTTTACCAATTAGATAATGCTAGCAAATCAATTTGATTTAAATTATCCAAAAGGCCTTATTTAGTTAATCAACTTGAATAAGGAATAATTTATGTTACTACTTTGATAAACATTTAGTACAATAAAGCCATCTAATATAAATTGATGATCATAACAAATGGTTCTAAGATAGAAGTCTATTTCATTATTGTGGAAGTATATATTATATCCAAGTTTAATTAATACCAATACAAAATTAAGATTTATAGAATCTTTAGACAAAAAATACTTTATGTAGGATTATGGTTGATCACCACACTTGTTTAACTTACATATGCTTATCCTTTATGCATTAACTCTTAAGTTGTAACCTAAATAAATATATTATGTTCTATCGAATTTTTATTGAATTCTATAATAGCATCCATATCCTTCATTATGTAGTTTATGACTTCTAAGTCTATAATCTAGAACATATGAGATTTAAGTAGAAAAACAAAATAATAGATATACATTGAACAAATATTTGTTTGAAATGTTATACCTTTTTAGGCTTGCTACAATTATAAGTAAAATGAATCTTATTGTCATAATTGTAGGACTTCATTGTTTTCATGTTTTTCTTCTTAGAAAGACATTTTCGTTTTCTATATTGGTTTCACTTGGCCTTTTTATAGTCCTGATCATTTTGGTTATTTTTCTTGCCTTTTTTTTTCATTTTAGCTCCACTATGATGCTTATGTTGCCTATCTATTGCTCCGTTTGAGCTAGAACCAATTGTATATGTAACACCCCACTCCTGCATGACCCGAACCCGACATCGATGGTGATATTCGAGTTCTTGCCCTGCGAGGGTGACGTGCTACATTACTCAGTCAAAACTCAGTATAAATTATTTTTTGAGAACATAAACATACACTATGCGGAAATCAATTAACATACAATCACCAGTAAGTACAATGACCACGGGGGCCCCTTTTATAATTACAAATTAATTCAGT
>JANIJH010000225.1:72683225-72693912 GCA_024520975.1 Erythroxylum areolatum | reverse complement strand
AACTCAATTTACCCTTCATTCTAGCATATACAAACTCTTTATCAAGGTCATTCAACCTCTATAATATTTCTATAAAATATCACTCATCAATAACTCAAATTTACACACCCATCACTATACACGACACTGATATACCCCAAAATTCCATCTCATGCAATTAGCCTCTAAACTATCATCACAATTGTTTCATTTAACCAAAACCCATAATATTAACAAGATACCTACTTGATTTCGCTTCCAAGCTCCTTCAAGTCACCAAGAAACTCTAGCTCCTCCACAAACACTATCTTCACCTTGGTAAGGTAGAATAGGTTGGATTTCATTAGCATCAAGAAGAAAGTAGCAAGGTACTTAAGTGGGTAGTGATGGAAGAAGGCAAGGTTCAACTTTGAAGCTTTAAAGAAGAAAGTGTCGTGAGAAGGAGAGAATGAACGAAGAAATGAAAAGGAGATGAAGGAAGCTTGAATCGTGTTTAGTAAGTGAAAGACCCCAAAGATGGTCTTTCACTTAATGAATTTCGTGACATATAAGTGGTGTGGTAAGTGACACATGTCACTCTCCCAAGGCTCCATTTTGTCTCTAAAATAACTAGTCTATTTTATCTCAAATTTCTAAGCCAATAGTCTCCTAATTTTTAATACCACTTACCAATAAATCCGAAGGTCATTTATCAAAATTTTCAATGCCATTGGGCAATAGTTTCTACTACCGGTAAACCATCATTCTGCCCCTTGACATTTTTCCTAGTCCGGAAAATTATCCCAAAATTTTCAGAAAAATTTCTAAAATTCTTCCAAAAATTAAAAACACACAAAGACCCACTCCAATTAAAATTTTAAGCACAAAAATCACAATTTTCACAATAATCACATTTATAAACAAAAATACCAGGAAATGTCATGAATGCATGTATAGTTGTTTATATACAAAAAATTCGTTATTCACTTGTATGTATATGCATGAACATATCCTGGCAAAATTTTGTTTTTAAACGCTCATAACCCGTTCCAAATTACTATTCTACCCTTTCCATCGGTGATGAGATGTTACAGTATATACCTTATAGGTCATTTTATGAGCTTCCATACATTATTCTTCTAATACAAGATGTATTGAAGCATCCTTTATAATCTTGATGCTCTCATTCTAAGTTAAATGCATTTTTGTATGTTCCCAACTTTGAGGCAAAGTATGAATGACTACTTTTCGTTTTTGTTCATTGGATAAATCATAACCTATATTTCTCAACTCAGTTATCATATTTGATAAATGCATTATATGCTTTTGCACTGTATGATCATACACTTTTTAAACGTGCCAAACGTTATATTGAACAACCTTAATTTAGTTACCAAGGTTTCTTCAAATTAAGTAACAAAAATGGACCACACGTCATTTGTAGTCTCGTGCTTTCCTAATGTACAAATTTCATTATTCATACTACTTAGTGATGTAATACAAGCCAACAAGTTCTTCTTTTTTATATCTTATAAACATTATGATACCTTTTATATTGGTTCAAATTTCTTTCCTTAGGTACGCCTATGTTTACTGGTTATAAGGCCTCTTACTCTTCCATAACATATTTGATTTTTATGTTATATTGTTATCATTCAAATTTTCACCTTTATTGAACACAATAATTGTATTCTTTAATGTAATAGTCATATTTGAAACATTTTAATTTCTACATTAGGAAAGTGTATACGTGGGTTAATGTCATATCAAACATACCTTTTTTGCTTAATTGTTATTATATGGTGAATAATTATTTTTTAATCACTTACGAAATTGCAAGATCATAGTGCTCTCAATCATCATTCTTGTAACAATTAAATACTATTTACAATATGTAAGTTTATTTGCATACATAACAAATGTAATATAAACAATAGGGATGAGAAAACAATGAGTTTCTCTATGCAAAAATAAGCATAGAATAAATGAACAGATAGTTAACATATAGTTCAATACAACATACATAATATTAATACAAGCATGTTTATACTTAATCAAAACAAATGGTCACACAACATACATATAATAATAGATGACTTTAAAAAACTCTATAAAAATCTAATCTAAATGATGCATGACCTATATATAATTAACCCCACATGTAATAGAGTTAAATAATGCCGGTGGTAAAAACACTTGAAGCATGATATGTAATAACTTTGACTATCTCAATAGGGAATGCTCCAGGGTATAAAGTCCTAATCAATTTCCTTTTTCTATTTTATCATAAAAACAAAATCACTAATCATGCATACAATTTGTATTAGGTGAGTCCCAATTATAAAACATGCTTAATAGTTCACCTTATGGTTTTGACAATGATAAGGGTAAGGTCTTATACTTTACTTTAACACATGTGAAGGCCAAATAACCTAGGGATGACAATAGCCAAAATTCTATATATCTCAATGTTTTTTCTAAATCGTAGCCTAATTAAACAAATAAGGGGCTTTATAAAAAAAGTATTTCGCTAGATTTCTAAAAACCTGTTAACTATGATTAATTTATTCTCTACGTTTAATTTGATAATTCAACGTTATCATTTTAGAGACAATAATTTTTGTGGCTAAAATAGTTTTGGTTAATAGGGTTTTTTCATCTCATAATAAAACAAGATCAAATCTAAATAATTAGTCTCTTCTTAATATTTTTGCTTGTTTTTCGAAACTAAAATTAAAATTGCAATTCAATAAAGCTGTTAAAAATGGACTAACTATGAGTGGAATACACTCTTCTCTGACAAATAGCAAATGAGGGCTGATAAATGCCTTAATTTTTGTATTAACATAGTGTTCCCTATTGAAAATATGCCTCGCTTATTAATCTATAGTGGGTGAACCAATGTTGCCTATTAAAATCTACCTCCCTCATGGACCTAATAATCTCATTTTTTAGGTACTCCAATCGCCTAGGTACTCTTCTTTCCCCTTTATTGTGTGATTCAAATCCCTAGTTTCTGGATGGTCTTCTCCTGTGAATATCCTTGCAGTTATTTCACTGCATATTTTTTATTTTTCCTACCCATTTACTGGTTTATTGCATATCCTAATTCTCTATTGTAAGCTTAATCCTTTCACTTCTTTTCTCTATAGATAAGGTCAAGATTGGAATCTCCAATTGATAAGGGTCATTGCCCTTATGATCATTATTGTGTAATCCTATTCCTTGATCCCACTATTGGTTACCTCTTATAGGTATGCTCTATGATATGTGCTTAATTGATTATACATATACTCCACAACACTTGGCGATTAATGCTATAAAATGTTTAAGAAACTCATTTTGGTTCATATTTGGTTTTATGTACAATTGGGAAGCATACGAGCTTAAGTGAGTTAAAACACATTCTTTGAGCCATCCTCTCGATGTTCACACTCAATTGTCCTTGTTGAACAATAAGGAGATGGATTAGGGTGAGGATGGGATAAGCAAATACAAGAAAATGAAGCATTCAAGATGATCTAGGAGATATATAGATGTGTATATATTTGAAAGATGCACATTTTTATGACATACGTGGTTGTGACTCCCTAGAACCCTAAGTTTTAATATAACACAACATTTGAGTGGCAAAATATAACATAGATCAATTTTGGAAGAAAAGGAGGGGAAGAACACACATTCTTTGTAGACCCATAAAGTTTTAAGCTTCCTCAATGGCAACAGACTTAACTAAATATTCTAGAGATGTACTTGAGCTATAATAGAGGCTTATGGTCTATATGGGAATTTTTGTCCATCATGTAGCTTCTCTAGGAAGTAATCTTATTGGTTATCCCCTTCATAACTAAAGTTTGTATGATCACTCTATACTTGGTTATAGTATTCATAATGAGTTATGGAATTTTTTTTACCAATAGAATGGATAATATCCAACAGTGACATACTCTTTTCACTATGTCCTTTTTATACACAAACACAAACAAACATAAAAAGGTCAAGGAAAAATGTAAAAACTAATCATAAACAAATATATATATATAAATCCAATTAAAATTAAAAATAAAAACTAAGGCACCACGCTCTCCAAAAATGACACCAAAATTCTTAATGTGTGTCGAATGCACCGAAAAATAAAGCTAACCCTACACAACTAAGATTTATAGCAATGGTGAGTAAGGATCGTATCCACAATGAGTGTTCGTGTAGCTTTTGCAATGAAAGAAATTGGTATTTAGGTATTGGCGAGGGGTTGGTTTGATTCAAATAACAAAATAAAGTGGAATTAAACTAAAAAAAGCAAGTTAAAGAAAACAGTTAAAAGTGATAAAAGTGATGAATGGATTTGGAATCTGGTTCTCAACTTAATCTCATCCTATATATAATTAAATATATTTCATTGAATTGTTGTTTTCACACCTCCTAGAAACTATTAATCGTAGGTTAACAACAAGCTTTATTAATCCCAATTTTTCCTTAGATCATGTTTAATTAAAACAAGCTCTTTCACTAAACCTAGTTATCGATCAACCTAGAACAAGCACATTAGATTTAATAGGACAGATGCATTACGAGTTAGGAAAATAGATTAATCAAGTTACCTAAGCTCTAGTCATTTAACCAAGGTTATGTTATCCCTAATGATTTGACGCCCTTAATTGTCATAAATGATCAGAAACACAACAATTATGTATTGTATTCAAGATTCTATTAATGGGTTTTCATAAAAACAACCTAATGAATGCATTCAGATCATCTTTATACAAATACCCGAATCAATAAACATATGATAACATAAACAATCCCTTAATAGAGTATGATTCATCATTACATAATGAAGAAGTTATCAAATATGATGTTCGGCTTCAATTTCACCTTTGAACTGGATTGAGGAAGTTTAGCCCTCCATAGGTCTCCAAAGAATGCATGCTCTGCCCCTCCTTTTCTTCCAAAATCGATCTATGTTATGTTTGGCCACTCAAATGTTGTTTTATATTAAAAATTAGGCTTTTAAGGAGTCACATGGTTAGATACATGATTGTGTATCCAACTATGTATGTTATAAAAATGTCTATCTTTCGAATATATACAAGGTCGTGTAACTAGATACACATTCATTTATCTCCCAGATCATCTTAAATGCTTCATTTTCCTGCCCCATCTTCACATCGATCCATCCCTTTTTTGTTCCACAAGGACAATTGAGTGTGAACATCAAAAGGTTGGCTCAAAGAATGAGCTTTTAACTCACTTTAGATCTTATGCTTCCAAATTGCACCTAAAACCAAATATGAACCAAAATGAGTTTCTTAAACATTTCATAACATTAATCACTAATGTGTTGTGGAGTAATTGTATAATCAATTAAGCACATATCACTATATGTGTTTAGAATCATCAAAATCATTGCTCTATATTCTAAAATGCATTTGCTAAATTAGTAGATCCTTAAGGCTTCTTTCTTAGGTTTGTATTTAATATGAGGATTGCATTCTAGATGCCCAATTTTTGTTTTGATTGGTATGAAAGAAGGGGAAATAAAGAAAGGAAAACATATAGTAGGGCTCCTCAAGTCTTGTTAACAAGTGGATTAGGTAGATGCCCTTTGTTCATTTTTCTATTTTTTCCCTTTTGTTGTTAAGTCTCACGTGCAATTTGTAGTAATCTTCATGTATTTTGCTTATGTTATGTTTCCAAAAAAAAGTTAATCATAACAAATATAATTTCTTAGCTTTGTATAAGAGGTGTCAAGATATTAAGGATTTGTGACAGCAAAAACAAAAAGGTAGTAAGAAGGACAACTTTTACAAATTATTTATTTGAAAACTAGAAAATAAAAACATAAGTAAAGAAGTGAATGATGAAGAATGCAAAATGAAAAAACAAGGAAGGAAATTTTTGCAACGTGATTACAATGAAAAAGTACAATATGAAAACAATGATAATAAGGAAGGCATGTTTACAACCTACACAACTATAAACAAAAAGAATGATAAAGAATAAAAAAAGGAAGATAACAAAATTTGCATCTTATATATTTGAAAAAAACACAACTTGAAGATGTTAAAAAATGCACATTTATAGCCTACACATTCTAATAAGTCTTATGTAAAAGTTGAAATAATTGATGTTTTTAGTAAAACAACTAAAAATTGATATTTTACACTACTAGTATGTTTAATTATACCCTTTGGTTTGTTAAAAACAGTAGAAAACCACGATTTTGAGTTTTTTTATATAATGTATAAAATCATATTTGAATAAGAAGTGAACATGTGAAAAATATGTGTTATGCCTCTTTTATGTGTAAATATATGATTTTATGATAAAAATTGGATCTTGATCACATTCATCTCTGCAGACTTATTCTCTCTCATTTTTATATACTTTTGTTGTGTTGTGTTTTTACTTCTACCATACTTATAGACAAAACTAGCAATATAACTATATGTCTTATTCATTACATATGGTATGTCTTACTTTTGTTGTATTTTCGTAACAAAGTCAACCATAATACATATTACCTTTGAAAAAACATACATTTCTTAAATTAGGTTTGATGGTAGTTTTAAAGAAAACTATATAGATACTGAATGAAAAATTCTTACCATATAAAAATACTTTAAAGTTTTGTCAAAATATATGTCTATAACTATAAATTTGTCTCTACAATTATTATTGTTCTTTTTTTTCTTTTGATTTTTGTCTATTGAATAAATTCATTACCAACATCATTACCTATTTCTTTATTTACTTATGGTGTTGTTATGTCAATTTTGATTACCCATTATTTTTTTACAACCTAAATTACATTCACTAATTTAGTAAATGACTTATAAATGTATAGCTACATGGATAAAAGTTGGATGACTCGTTGAGAATGGTCTAGTTAATACTTAGGAGTGAAGATTTTCTTGAAATTTGTAAAAGATCAAATGAGTTTAAAATGTGAAATTCATTGTTCATATATTGATTGCTTAAATTTTAACACTCCAAGTCAAGTTATAATATATAATCTCTTACTAATAAGAGGCATAGATAAATCATACACTCAATGGACTTATTATAGTGAACATTATGAAACTAGTACTGGTATAAGTTTTGATCAAGGTGATGAAATATGTAATGATCATGGTAATAACAATATCAATATGGGTGATGGAATTAAAGAAAGATTGCATGATATGGGAAATTATATAGATAGGATGATAATAATATGCATGATATATTTGTTAGAATTACACAAGATAACTTTAAGAAGTTAATGAAAGAAGCTCAAGAAGAATTATAGCCAAGGAGCTCTAATTTCTCACAACTATCTTTTATTGTGAAGTTGTTGCATTTGAAGGTATATAATAGGTGGAGTAACAAATATTTTGACATGTTGCCTAATTTTCTCAATGATGTATTACCAATTGGCCACAAATTGCCCAAGTCTTACTATGAGACAAAAAACAATTGAAGGACTTAGAATTAGGATACACACACACACACACAGAGACACACAGACACACACATACACACACACACACACACACACACACACACACACATATAATATGCTTGTAAGTGTGATGATGCTATATTTTATGAGGAGCTTAAAGATCTTCAAGAATGTCTAATTTATGGTACATCTAGGTGATTAGTAGATGGTGGAAAAGGGAAAACAAAACCCATAAAGTCTTGAAATAATTCTTTGTTAAACCACAACTACAAAGGTTATTTATGTCAAGAAAAACATTCATAAATTTGCGGTGGCATAAAGAAAAACACATTCATGAAATGTCGTGTGTCATCCAGCAGACTAAAGGCATCAAAAGAATTTAATAGGAAGTTCCTAGGATTTGTAAATCAATGTTGTAATGTTTGACTTGGGTTAGCCTCTAATTGAGTTAATCCATTTGGTAATATAAGTTCTTCTTATAACATGTGGCTAGTAATTATTGTGATATATAAGTACTCCCATAGAATTGTATGAAGGAGCTTTTTTTTTTTCTTATTGTCTTTGCTTATTCTTAGGCTTACTTTTCCTAGTAAAGACATTAATGTATACATGCAACTAGTAGTTGATGATTAAAAAGATCCTTGGAAAGTTCAGTTAGAAGCTTATGAACTTATAGAAGGTGAAAATTTTAAAATGTATATCGCTATTTTATAATGATTTTCTAGCCTATGATAATTTGTTTGAATAGAGTACTAATGGACATATGACATGTTTTGTGTATAATCATCAAGCTTATTTTGCGAGGTTAAGAAGCAAAATTTATTACATAAGAAACTGTTATTACTTAGCACATTGGCATAGGTCGTGGAGAAGTAAATTGTTTAATGACAAAGTAGAACATAATGAAGCTCTTTTGCATTTGTTAGGACATAATGTGATAGATCAGTTATCACATTGATAAGAGTTATTACCTAGCAAACTCCTAAGTAATAGAAAGCGGAAGCGAATTTCTATTGATGCCAATTGGATTAAGCCAAAGCATATTTTTCAATTTACCTTATTGGAAGGTTTTGCTATTAAGGCATGATTTTAATGTTATGCATATTGAAACAAATATTTGTAAGAAATGAAGGCTATATTAGACTTAGAGGCCATGAATATAAGAAAACATTTGCATTTGAAAAGGAGAGATGATGGGTTATAGATGATTCCACCTGATTGTTACACTATATTAAGAAATGAGAAAGAAAATTTTTGTTAGTTTCTTAAATAAATTAATTTTAATGATGGATATGCTTCTACTGTAACATGTTATGTTAATGCAAATGATGAAAAAGTTTCAGGCTTAAATAGTCATAATATGTTTATATAATATTACTTCCTATTTGAATACGTGGGTGTTTTTTGAAGGTTATATATGTTGACAACTTTGAGTGAATTGGGTTATTTTTTTAAGCAATTATATTGTAAGACACTAAAAATATGTTTGAGTGAATTGCTTTGGTTCTTTATAAGTTTAAACTAGTTTTTGTGCCATCAATCTTTGATGTTATGGTGCATTTGGCAAATCACTTACCATATAAGATAAAACTTTATGGCCTAGTTCAATTGAGATGGATGTTCTTGATTAAAAGGTAATTTTTCAATTCTAAATTTATTTTCTTTTGTTATTATTTGGTAGCAAATGTTGATATTTTATACTATTTTAGGTTTTTAGGCTCTTGTTAGCGTTAAATGTACAATAGAGCTTAATCTAAAGGCTCTATCATATATTAAATGTTTAATAGTTTATTTTTTGTACTTACATAATGTTGAGAATCAATTTAATAGAGAAGAAGTGCCTTTAATTTTAATTAAGATGGTAGCTTGTCAGATTTTCCTAAAAAGTAAGGTTGCTTAGAAAAGGAAAATATGTGGAATAAACTAAACAAGAACTTGAAATTGGCCATTCTTACATTTGAACAATTGTAAAGAAGTTAACTCACGTATGGAGTATGTATATTACTTCTCATACATTAGTTCATATTATAATTTAATATTGCAATTCTCTTCTCCTAAATCAAATTATATTTTAATTAAAGACAACAAAAGTGAGATTAGAAGCAAAGGTGAAATTAATTTTGAAGAAAGGCATATGCTAAGTGTTAGACCCCGTTTCTAGGGCCCAACAATTGCTCTGATACCATAAGATGTTGGACCCTATTCCTGGAGTCCAACTATTGTTCCGGAGTCGAAAAGCATGAGCGGGATGCCTTGTAGGGTTATTCCAATGTACCCTCACTTTATCGTCATCTCACAAGGGTGGCTTGCCCACAACAGCCCATCACCAACATCACAATTTGACTTCTTCAAGCCCATTGTAACTCTATGCCTCTAGTTTATTTGAAACAAGAACCTTCTCATTTGGAGCTCTATAGCTCAAGATATGCTTAGAAATCCAAAATGTGTTCATAACCTAGTTATGCCCCTCCGATCGATCCCTCATTTTCCTTCCATCAATCTCTTTCAAATAGACCCCAAAAGCTAAAAATTTTATTGAGAGATAGGAAAATGTGTCGGGAATCTATTGCTTTAAGAATCACTTATTTTGGAGGTTGGGTTATGTAATTATGGCCAAAAGAATCAACTATGCTCATGTCTTCAATCACGTTGTACCTATCTTGGAACAATTGACATAACTTTCACTAGAGATTTCAGATTAAGGTTTTCTTTAAATGGTTTCTAAGAGGACTTCTAGATCTATAACTTTCATGCAAACCTCGAAGGCAAATTCTATTGTTTATAGGGTCAAAAATGGGACAGACGATAGGATTAGATGAATAGTGCGCCATATGATATGACGTCATCAGACGATACGTCCTCACTAGAAGATATGTCCCACCAGACGATACGTCCTCTTTAGACGAAGTGTCCTTACCTGACGATACATCCTCACAAGACGAAGCATCCTCACAAGATGATACGTCCTCACTAAACGAAGCATCCTCACAAGACGATACGTCCTCACCAGACGAAGCGTCTTCACAAGACGATATGATACGTCCTCACCAGACGAAGCGTCTTCACAAGACGATTCGTCCTCATCAGATGAAGCATCCTCACAAGACGATCCGTCCTCACCAAACAAAGCATCACAAGATGATACGTCCTCACCAGATGAAATATCTTCACAAGACGATACATCCTCACCAGACGAAGTGTAACATCCTATCACCGATGGGAAGGGTATTTTAGTAAATTGGGACGGGTTAGGAGTATTGAATTATATCTCGGCATGAACATACA
>JANIJH010000225.1:72623735-72640454 GCA_024520975.1 Erythroxylum areolatum | reverse complement strand
GTTTGCTTTGTTTGTCTTTTTATTTGATCTCATTTTTTGTTATACTTATAAATCAGTAAAGTCATCTTGACTTAACAAGAGTTAGAGGGGTGAACCTTGGAGTTGGATTTTTACAAAGAGGTTACTCTTTTGTAATTAAAAGATCACAAATTTAAGTCACGGAAACAAATTCTTTGTAAAAATACAAAGGGAAAGTTGTGTACATTATGACCCTCCCTATACTCCCATAAAGTGGGTGGCCTTGTACAATGGATACGTTGACTTTGAGTTTGACAATACAAGAGCTAACATTAATGAAATTTCTAATAATTGGAGTGGTTCCTCTGCTTCTTGGTGCCACTTAAAGCAGTATTTTCAAGTAAATCAATTAACGATCGATAATTTGTCCATAACTTTTAATGGCTTTCTATATAACTAGTTAGACAGCAAAAAGTCTTAATTGTCATATTGCTGTTGGAACTAGCCATTATTAAACTGCACTAATCTTCTTTGACTGGTTGCCACTCCCCTTTAAGAAATAATATAACGTAAGTACTCCACTTGTTTAGCTCTAAAAGTATATTTAATCTCTTTAATAAATAAAGAATGAGCTCTCAATGTTCTAAGGATGTTTTCCAAGTGCTTCAAATGCTCAATCTATGTCTTTCAAGCATACATCTCCTTAATTAATGGTGAAAATAGCATTAAGAAGATTCTGTAAAGTTTTTAATGCATTTACTCAACCAAAGTGAATTACAAAAAAATCATAATGCTTTTTATTATATATTCTAATTTGACGATAATGACCTTTAACCAAGGATTGAAAACCATTTTACCTCATGTAATACATCCAAAAGCTCTTATATAAGAGGTGTGGGAAATTCATGCTTAATGCTTTGCCTTTTGGGAGCTTATAATTAGCATCTAATCCTTAACTAACTTCTTTCTTCTTAATTAAAAGCATAGCAGAGTAAAATAAAGTTATATTCAAAGGATAATTCCTTGTTAAAACATCTTTTACACCAATTCCCCATGCAATGCTTCTAAACTCCTACTTACTTGTAAGGTCTGAAGTTAATGTCTTTGAACCTTCATTCAACTAAATTTGATGGTCAAGTGATCTTAAGAGAGGTATTTTTTATTTGATTAAAATTATTAATATAATATTTTACATATTTTAATGAATAAATTATTTTAAAAATTAAAATAAATTTTAATTATTTTTAAAATTATAAAAATTTACATCAATTTCCAATAGGTTCATATTACCAGTTTGCATGTCATATATTAATGATCTAGTACAAAATAGTACTAAAATATCAATAAGAATTAATTTAGATCTTTTATAAAATATTAGAAAATTTATAAAATGTGATAGAGTTCATTGTATTTAAGAAAAGGTTCTATCACAACCTTATCTAAGGAATTCAAACTCTAGTAAGAGAAAATCTATGATAACTTATTTGATGGGGTATGAATTTGAATTTTAATGTTGGCTTAAGTTCTATCAATTGGTTTTCTAAGAACTTACGTTTTGATGTGTTACTTAAAAATAATAAATATGTCCTTTTCAATGGAACACATAATACTACTCTTTTTAAGTTTTGTCAACAACATATGCATTTTTATACCATAAATCATTTCTTATCACACCTCCCAATTATCAAATTAGTATTTGTTTATGACAATGAAATAACATGTGGGTGAGTAATAAATTTATCGTCTCCCTATCTACCTTCTACCCAACGATATAACCTAATTAAAAAGTGACACTTTGGTTTATTTATCTTTTTTGTTCTGTCCCAATCAGAACCAAGCCACCCTAACCAGGACCTGCTGCGTGCATGTGGTGATAATAGTAGACCTACTACTCCAGTGGCCGACCTATGGTGCCAATCCGCCCTACTTCGCCTGCCTTTGCTGCCCGCTCTTATAATAAGTTGCTTTCATGTCGTGTGGTCCTTCCTCCTCTTCGCTTCTCCTTTAATTAATATTACCGTAGATTCATATAAGTAGCTATAAATTGAGATTTTTGATACTCCTCGCCTACAAAAACATATCATGCTTCTTATTCCAACATTTTTTTTTAAAAAAAAGCAGGTTGAATATTGGGAACCATCTGATCGACATATCTGCTTCGATTTGAGGTCATGTCAGGTTCAGTAAACGACACGCCCCAGCCCCGAAAACGGCGTTGCGTAAGAACATGCCCTGCCTCTTGCTCTCCTTTAGCCCTCATCAGAATCTCCTGCGTTGCGTCTGTTCACTGATTCAATTGGGTCCCATCCCATCGCGTTTGCAATCAATTTTAATTAACAAACCAATTATTAATTCATTTAATGAACTTGCACTCAAAACACAGTAATTATCAATTCCAATCTCTTTGAGCATCCCAACCGTCCATCCTCGTAAAACTGAGACCGCCTGATACGTATCCCTTCCTCAACCGCCGTTAAACACCCACCGTAATTTCCCTCCTTTCACATTCCAAAATTCATTTCTTTTAGACCAACCACACCTCCACGTCGCCATTCTGATCCAATGTGGCAACAATGCGCACCTATAGTCCCGGAAAGAAGAGGAAGGGCAAACGACAGTGGAACCCACCAAAAGGGCGCCGTGTCGGGTGCTAAACGGAAAGGCAGCTACCAACAAACGGCCGTCTCTTTTTTCGCTCTTTAGGAAACAAAAATGCAGTACGTCCATGTACAATTCACCAAACTCATGCTGACCGTTCCAAAATCACAGTTACTAAATCCAACGACACACAGTATCTCTTACAGTTATACCATAAAGGCACACGCACACCAAGTCTCACCCTTCGTCCTTTGATCGTCAGCTTTATTGCGAGTTGCTCTCTCTCTCTCCCCCACCCTCTCTGCTTCAACCATCACTTACATTGAGCGGAAGAAGTGAATCTTGAAGAAAAAGCAACCAATCAGCCAATTACTCCAATTATAAACAAAAAAGATAGAGAGAGAGACTGACAGAGTCTACAGCCGCCGTGTGCTCTGCCACCCATCCGATGCCGGAGCGGTGGTTCCTTTATCCTCACGAAGGCATTACGTTTCTTTGCCGGCTCTGTGCGTGTGAGATCTCTAGTGGTTAGTGTTTGTCCGCTGAATATTTGATTTCCATGGGGAGTTTATCGTCGGACGACGGCTCCGATGACCAGCAGAGTGAAAGGTGCGGGAGCTACAGCTTGAGCGCTGACGTCAGCGAGTCCGAGAGTTGTAGCAGTTTGTCCTGTCAGCGCTTTGATGCGGAAGGTGCGTCGAGCTCCATGACTTCATCGCCCCTGCCAGCGCCTGGAGTTTTCACTTTCCCGAAACTACCTTTGATCGGAGGTCAAAATGTGCTGATTTGGGACGAGAAGAGCGAGAAAAAGGATGATGATTTGTCTGGTAGCTCTCTTGTTTACTTGATTTGCTTTTTTCTGGGAGTTAATTGCTTTCTGTATTAATTGTGCTTCTGGCAAATAAAGGAAAGATTTTACTTTGTTTCTTAGGGGAATATGAAATGTCAGAATAAGAATCTGGGTTTAGATTTCAGTTATATATGTTTCTTGAAGATCTTATAATGTGTTAATTGATGGCTGCGTTTATGCTTCTGTGCTTGTTTATGCATATTTATGTATAATTGGTTTTCTTATGTTTGTAGAAGTTGAAATGATGAAAGAGAGATTTGCTAAGCTACTTTTAGGAGAGGACATGTCCGGTGGTGGTAAAGGTGTCTGTACGGCACTTGCTATCTCGAATGCAATCACCAATCTTTCTGGTTTGTATATAAGCATTGTCCACTGAAATGATTTTTGGTATAACTTACATAACTCTGAACTCGAACCGGGTTGGATTTGCAGCAACTGTGTTTGGTGAACTGTGGAGGTTAGAGCCTTTGGCCTCCCAGAAGAAGGCTATGTGGAGGAGAGAAATGGAATGGCTATTGTGTGTTAGTGATTCCATTGTTGAGCTTGTCCCTTCGATACAACAATTCCCTGGTGGGGGTACCTATGAGGTCATGGCAAATAGGCCACGTGCTGATTTATATGTGAATCTCCCTGCTCTCAAGAAGCTTGATGCAATGTTAATAAGTATGCTGGATGGGTTTTGTGAGATGGAGTTTTGGTATGTGGATCGGGGTATAATTTTGGCTGATAATGGTGATTGTGATTCATATCCTTCTGGTCTTTCTAGTGGACGACCATCAGTTAGGCAAGAAGAAAAATGGTGGTTACCGTGTCCAAAAGTGCCCCAAAATGGGTTGTCTGAGGATGAAAGGAAGCGGTTGCAGCAGTCTAGGGATTGCACAAACCAGATATTGAAGGCAGCGATGGCAATTAATAGCTGTGTGCTGGCTGAGATGGAAATACCCAATGCATATTTAGAGACCTTGCCCAAGGTATTTGGTGATTGCCTATTAATAGCTATATGATATATGGATGCCAAGGATTACAACCAAATCACACTGATGTTCTAATTGTGATGCATAGTTTTTCGCTAACTATTAGTTAGTTTGAATTCCCAAACTATTGGGCTTCTGTTTTTAGAAGATCCTGAAGAAATTGATTCTTGCTGTGACAAGTTACTAGTTCTTTTAATAAAAAATGTAAACCTGTGATCCTTTGTAGCTGATTGTGAAATAGAAAGAAGAAAATTGGGGTCCTTTGGTTAGATGATCTTGTGTTAATTGTTTCATTCGTGTTTCCTAATTAATATAACTGCGTTTTATTTTCTTGTTGTTCTATAATTTTCTATCAGAGTGGGAAAGCTTGCCTGGGTGATACCATTTACCGCTACATAGCAGCTGAGCTTTTCTCACCAGCATGTCTCCTCGATTGCCTGGATCTGTCTACTGAGCATCACACTCTTGAAATTGCTAACAGACTTGAAGCTGCAGTCCATGTTTGGAATCAGAAAGATCAGAGAAAACACAAGAATCATTCAAGAACCAAGTCATCATGGGGTGGAAAGGTCAAGGGCCTGGTTACTGACACTGAAAAGAATAATTTTCTGGCCCAGAGAGCTGCGACCCTCTTACAGAGCCTAAAGATTCGTTTTCCTGGACTCCCACAGACATCATTAGATATGAGCAAGATCCAATACAATAAGGTATCTACCCTATCTTTCATTTTATTTAGTTGTTGCTAGCAGGATATATTTCATTATCTAGATTTATACTACTTTTTCAGATATCTCTTATGGATTAACATGAGGTCCAAATGAATAATATACTTACTTCTTTATCTTTGAGAATAATGAGGGTAGACAGGCAGTGGTGAAAGAATTCATTTTATTGCAGGATGTTGGGCAGTCAATTTTAGAAAGCTACTCAAGAGTAATGGAGAGCTTGGCCTTCAACATTATGGCGAGGATAGATGATGTTCTTTTTGTAGATGATGCCACCAAAAGATGTGCTGCTGCAGAGTCAATGTCTCTTTTCAATAGGGGAGGTTTAAGTGGAGTTCCGATCCAGAAGCGGATGTCTCCCAGCCCCTTCTCAATCCAACACAGCCCTTTCACGTCTCCTTTTGCAACTCCAACATTCTGCTCTTCGACTCCAGTGGCTGGGAGCCCAGCAAGGCTAACGACTTCTCTAAAGAAGAACAATATGAAGGAGACAGATGGTTGCAAGTATGAAAAATCTTTCCCATCTGATATTGGGAGGGTTTGGTCATATGCTGGTAACCTCAGTGCAAGAAGAGTTTCTGGGGATGCCCCTGAGCGAGATTGACTCTGAAGCATAAATGTCATAACTCCTGGATAAACTTGAGTTTGATATTGGAAGAATAGTACTGAGAATGGCTGTAATAGGAGTCTGAAGGCAGAAAAGGCCTTGAACTTTAGGTAATTCTACGACTTCGATGTATATTGTCCAGCGATAGAAAGATTATCTTCTGAATTTTTTATTTTGTTCCTTTTATCTAGTTGTATTGATCAGAGATTTTACCTTTATGTATGCAGTTAAAGTATGCCCTTTTATCTGCTAGGTGTTAGTTATTTTGCGGCCTTAGTATGCGTTGAATTTCTCATGCATGTTACATGTGAATGTACTTTTCATAACCGAACCTGTACAATTTGAGGCCATGGAAGTCTCAGCCCTAGTTTATTCCAGTGTTCTAATTTTGTCAACGAGCGGTTTTGTCCTGATTACGCCTAAAACACGGACAAACTGATTGTAGAACGACGCCGAGGAAAGCTTACGTTTTAAGCCGAGAACAACAGGTTCGTGTCATAGATTGCTGATGTCTGTGTAGACCAACATATGTTTCCACAGAATTTGGAAAGATCTCGTGTCTCTACCCGCCTACGTTTTTTCTCCACCATGTGTTCAAGCGTTTCGATGCCTCTAAAGAACCATAGTCCAACTTCTGTCAGAAAGAGAGGCGATGCTGATCTACATTCCTGCCACCACTTCAATTATCATCCTGAGCAAGCAGGCATGCGTTGTGGTTGTATTTTTATTATTTTTTCGGTGGCAAATAGTGGTCCCTAGATTCTGGACATGCACACAAGCATGGTCATGAGACCCAATTTTTCTGAAACCATACACACTCTTATGCCTCTCACCAGCATCAACATGCGACCAGCCTGAAGTACTATCTTGCAGTTTGCCAGCAGCTACACATTCAAACAAGCATCTCAAGTAGAAACTCACGTGCCTTTCGACTCTCATGACATAATTTATCGTTGAACCTGATAGGACTTCTTGACAAGTGAAGGATACGTGTGCTGGACCTAAGAACGACCTTTATTGACATGGTACGAGGTGAAGATAGGAGAATCATTCTTCATTTACATAGCTTTGAAGTTGTATGGCCTTTTCGGTTTTACTTTGTAGGGAAATTTACTTATTGAATGGCCATATCCTGTGGTTACATACCTATTACATAGCTTGCTGCTGTTGAAATGACTGGCATGGAAAATGGTATGGTTTGGATAGAAGGAAATATCATGGTTTGGATGCCCCATGTCTTGCCTCAAGTCAGAGTAAGGAAAACATCTCTGTGCCTGGTATACAGATTTTGTGGTTAAAGTCTATAATTCTCATGAATGATATAACCAAATAACTTTTAAGTCCCAGCTAACTAGAGCAACAACCAAGAAACTAAAAGCTTCTATAGCAACTTAACCAGCTCTGCTTCAAGATCCCTTTTGGGAACTGCACTTCAAAATTTGAAGCAAGTTCTTGAGCAGTTACGTTTCCCTACCAAGCTCCATATAATTGGTTGCTTTTGGTCTCCTGACATCAGTTCTGAAACTCCGAACTATAATCTGATAAGTAATATTTACACGCGTTTGAGCAGCTTCGCCACTATTGCCGTGGGTGGCTTTGAATAGGCTACATTTGAAGCTTTCAAGGCGTTGCATTTTACTATACTTCCCCTATTTACTTCACTGGAGGGAGCACGGTTAGATTTTCGGAATCTAAATGCAATGCACATTAAGATTTTGCACTTTGTTTTGAATGCAGACGGTAGTTTATAGCAATCCTTAGTCCATAGAACTCTTGATCCTATAGATTCTACATTGAGCTGAAGCTGATACATGGGCCACCGGTGTTACTTTTTCTACTGACATAAGAGAACTCAATTCTTAACTCCGAGTGAACTTAGTGTCTAATTACAAATACTATTGTCCCAAAATCTACGAGGCTATCAGGAACATTCTTAAGGCATTGATCACCGCACATTCTGCAAGTTCAACCTTTTAACTCCATAATACCTTGGGATGCCACGAACTGAAGTCTGCCATCACCAAATTTCCAGTCCAATCCCATCGAACAACAACCAGCCAGCATTGCTCGTCTTCAACGTTTACTTAAGGGCACTATCATGATCTTGCAAATTTAGCGTTCATTTCTTACGTTACAACTACAGGGGCCACAAGCTACAAATGACTAATACTGTCTATTTTAAGTTAAAAAAAGGAAAAACAAGATTACTTCAAATATATTGCAGTTAAGGAAATGGTTAGATTAAAGTCTGTACAACTTATATCGCTTAGTTACCGGTAACTTGGTCAAAGTAACATATTAAGGAGCACCTAGACAAAAATAAAACAATTGCATCTGACATAATTCACATGATGTAATAGAAAGAGAAATTTAATACTTATCCATCTGAACCATGGAGTGATTTTTATTGTTGTATATCAGAATACTTACCCGTGGATTGATGTTTTATTGTTATACACAGAAGCACCAGCTCCCGGTTAGCTACTCATCATCGGAACAAATTTCTAAATCAACAACCGAAATTCTGACAAAAAGCCCACAGTCAATCAACCATGGTGAATCAGTGATCAAAACTCCTCATAATACAAGGAAAATCGACCACATAAACTCCAGCAAGGTGAATGCCAACGTTCAAGGAAAATCTTTGAACTTTCTTCAAACACTGAAGAGACATTCAAAGATCAAAAGATCATGTTCCTTGAGGATATCTCCATTTAGTTGTTGAAAGATTTAAGTCTAAGCAAGTCAACTGCTGCATTTTGTGGCTTGATAGCAGTTATCAGCCTGAGACAACATGTGCCATGCTGGGCACTTACTAAGACAGCTTACGAACCTAGTTTTCATGTTCGACCTGTTCAATTCACCAAATCAGCTTTAAGACTCGATTAAAAGCAAAGCAGCAATTGCAAACAAAACTTACAGGAAAGGAGACTTACCCCCAATGTTGAAAACACCCAGTTAGGAGGAGGCCAAAACAGTTTGGAATATTCAGGATAATTACTCAGAGGTCCAATACAACCAGTTTCCAAGTTAAACACACCTATGTCTCGACCTACAAGCTCCCCATCATCTTCCCCGATGGGATACTCCTCCATAGAGTAAAAGAAGTTATCCACAAAAAATATGCAATTCCCTTTACAACCAGAAAAATCAGAAGCCAATGCTGAAAAGGTAGAATCATCGCCTAAAAACAACACACGATCTCCCAAACTCTTCAGCTCAATCCAGTTCTGTGTCTCTTCATTCAACTTATAAACCTTAAACTTCACTGTCCTCTCACTCATATATTGAGCAAGATGCTCCAAAAATTCTTCACCAGTGCTCAGACTCCCTTCACCTGTATCAATACTCAAATACATATCAACCAACAGTAACTGCCCCTCAGACTCCACTAAATATTTCTTGTCACCTCCAAACACAGGATTTCCAACAAAATCCAATTCTGCGTTCAATCCAACAACCACAGTCCTCCCTATGTTATCCACCGCGAAGAACTTGCCTTTATAAACAATAACATCATCATAAGGAGAAGGCATGTCCTGCATTATATTCCATCTCTTATCACCACTTGTAAACATTGCCAACTTACCAGAAACATGAATTGTAAGCAACACAAAGGTCTTTCCGCAACTTGATTGTATCATCACCACCTTCTCCATGTACAAGGTACCAGCACCATCATGAGGGGACAAATTATAATTCAGAAGATGCAAAACATATTCTTTACCCAATTCACAGACCCTTAAGTTCAACAAATCTAATACTCTGGGAAATCTATTGGGTAAAGCATTCATCTTGTACCTAGAGAGAGGGTTCAACAACTGCTTTCTTGGCGCATCTTCTTCAACTTTGACTAACCAGCCAACTGTATCTCCCTGATCATTAGAACCCGGTAACCCGATTCGAAAGACAGTGCGTTTCGAGAGACAAAAACCAAAAGAGGTGTGAGAGATTCCATCATTTGGAAGGAAACGGAGGTTTCCCGATGAACGGCGGGGTTTGGGCCCGACGGAGGATCGCCACGAAGAACAAACGGAACGGAGACGTAGTAGATCGGTGGAAGTCTCTAAACATTTGGAAACTTGTTCCAAGAGGTCTTTTGGTAAATTAGCCCACTCTACCATTGTTGTCTGATTCTCTCGGGAAGTTCAGAGAGAACGTGAACGAACCACCTAAAGGGACGGAGAATTGCACATATACGCAACCGTGAAGTTGTGGACTTGGCCTTGGTTCAGGTCCATCGTTACAATTCGGAAAAGGCTCAAAACTTGATTCGCATTTGGTAAAAATATATTTTGAATTTTAAAGTTGACATTAAAATACACATGAGACTTTTATGTTAATAATTTAAATTAACTAAGATCTTAATAGAGTTCTTTATCAATTAGCACTATTTTTTAATGTTTTTATTTATGTAACACTTACATTGTCATGTGAAAGATACATAATAGTGATGGTGTGAGTTCTACTCTCTTTAATTAAAATTATTTTAATTATCTCTAATTTTATATTAATTAAATCTAATTAATTAATAATGTTTAATTAAATCTAATTAATCACAACTGACATCAATTCAATATTTACTTTACATAACCTTAATTAAATTTAAGCAATCCGAATATTATATTTATTATAATTTAGCCTAGTTAATTCTAATTATATTATTCTTAATATAAAATTTGTTACTTCTGCTCTTTTGTGATTGGACCATATACCCTATCTATGAAAAATATTTATTCTTTGCTTCTTTTGTGAGTTATTATATGCAAAAACCCAACTATATATTTTTGTCATTTCCTTTCATTCGTATTTATATTCTATTGTTATCAATGTCTTCTATTTTTTTAGTAATTTTTTAGATCTTGAGTCCTTAGAATAATGATTGAAGTTTCATATTTTAAAAAAAGTAGAAAAAGAAGAGCAACAGCAACAATTTTAACACCAAGCCTCTAAGACAGAATGCTTTTTTTTTTTTTTTTCTCATAATGCTTCAAAGTGTAGAAAACTCTTCCAATACTTTTTCCCTTTAAAGAAACAATCTTTGAGACCTTAAGTAACCCATGACTTCTAGGTTTAATTAAAGTGAATGGGACAAAGTATCATTTGGCTTTAAAATAATAATGTGACTCCACATAAATAATAAAAAATTAAACAAATTGTCATGTAACACTTGATTGATAGAGACATAATTTAGTTAAGAACTCCTACATTTAAGATTAAAGTTAAACAATTTTTGAAGTATTAAGTTTCTTTAATGCTTTAAATATTAAGATATAATTTATATTTTCACGTAAACGTTATGATTAAAATACACTGTTTACTATTTATATTCTAAAATATGTCTAGACTTTTGAAAGACCTTTGACAGCCACCTTACTTTTCTTTTCATAGTTTTAGAATTTCTTACCATTAAAGGAGGATTTCAAGCAAGATTGGAGGAGCCAACAATAACTTCTCTAATTCCATTCTTTTACTCTTTTCTTTATGTTAAGATTAATTTGTTTACATATTGTTTTTATTATGCTTGGTGGCTAGAAATCTTTGTTAGAATTAGGGATGTAACTCGAGATGAATATTTTAATTATCAATATATGATTTAATTATTTATTGGTTGAACTTATTATTTTTATACTTAATCATTGGATTCATGATTGGCAATCACAAATTTAATCTTAAGAATTGTATAAAGGATCAAGAGGTGAAATATGATATGAGCACTAGGATAATGAACACTTTAGTGCCGCAGAACAAAAATATCCTAGACTATAGTGATAACCAGATAGATTAACTATACTTAATAAATTTGATTAGGTTGAACTACAAATTAAAAGATGGTAGTTGCTTAATTGAGTATATCTATATGTCTCGAGAGAAGGCATAGATACAATAGGTTAATCATTATTTCAACCTGGATAATCAGTCCTGTATAATAATTCAAATTTTGCCTAAGTGAACTTTGAAGCTCTAATATTTGTTTTATTGATTTTCCATTACTAATTTATTTACATTGATTTAGTCAATGTAGTGGTTAAATTACCTTTCATAATTAATTACTTTATTCAGTTTTAGTACTTAACCATGACTCATAAGTTTAGTGATATAGTTTATATGGAGTCAATACTCTTGAATTACTCTTGTTTTAATAACTTATTACAATTGACTTTGTATGCTTGTAGAATCAGTTGATTTAAGTTTTTGGAATGTTGCTAAGGAACTATATAATTACTATTTTTTAGTTTAATTTAATTTAATTTTACTTTTGCTTTCTTTCATTTGTCTCAGGTAGTTGACACAAGATAGGGTTTTTAGGAGTTATAACTTAGATACCCTACTTTGATTTAATCTTGAAATTAAATGAACTTATAGATAAAATCGAGTGAGAAGGAGAGAAGCTATGACTATTAATCAAGATATTATTATTGTTAACATGGAGCAAGACCAACAATAACCACAAAGGATATGTATAAGGGACATCCAATTACATTAGATTAGTGAAAATTCCTTATATATTAAATTGAGTCATAAGGCAAAGAAATATAAATTGAAATAAGTAAATCTCCACTAGTTTTTAACCTTTGGTGGATCACTTAGTGATGATGCGATCACATTTACAAAGAATTTTTATTTAGTGATCCAAACACTTGTATTTTCCTCACAGAAGATAGGCTTCATATGAGGTATTAATGTCAATTAAGGTAAATTCTTTTAAGTAGTGGGACCAGGTTTATGTTGCTTTCATTTTGAGATTCTTCCCTTTATACAGGACTATCGAGTTGAGGATGCATATTTAGAAATTCGCATAAAAGGAGAAGGACGCATTCCAGATGCTTAAGAAATATACAAAGCGCTCTACTTACTATTGCCCATATCATCAGTATTCCTTACAACTGGTGATGCAATTCTTCAATGAGAGTTTTACACTTATATGTCAAAGTTTAGTTAACACTGCAACTTAAGGTAGAATCTATATAAAAAAAACTGTTAAGGAGGTAAAGTAGATTATCAAAACCTTGGCAAGGAATCATTAACTAAAGTGGCGAAGGAAAGTCAAAAACTTCCCTTTGTGAGGTGCAAGCATCTTCATAGTTGTCAATGTAAGTAGCCAATCTTTCAAATTAAATGAAGATGTTTATAAATCAAGACATGGATAATAAGAAAGTGTGCTATTAGTGTGGCACGTATGAACATCCATCCTATGTATGCACGAATGTCAAGCCAACCTCAAATTATAATGAGGAAGCAAACTATGTAGCTGCTATAGTGGAAAGAAATCTTTAAGAAATGATCCCGTCTCTAACATATATAATATGGGTAGAAAAATCATCAAAAAATTTTATAGAAGAAGCAGGGAACTAGAGAGAACAGACCTGTGAGATCACTTGGGTTCTAAAGTTGACCTCAATTTCAATTACCACTACCACAGAGCAATGGTTTGGATGATACGCTCAAACAATTTATAGATGCTATAGATAAAAAATTAGGGAAATTAGATAAACTAGATGGAATTGAAAAGGTGTTGTAGTCCAATTGTGTCTTAATTCATAACTTAGAGGTATAAGTAAGCCAACTGGCTAAGGAGATAAGCAAAAGAGGTCTGGAAATGTTTCGAGTAGTAATAAAGTGAAACTTAGAAATTAGGTGTTAGCCATTACACTTAAGAGTGACACAATTCTTTTAGTGTTGCTGAAGACAAGGAAGTGAGAAAGTAAGGAAAATTTAAGGAGAAAAATAAGAAAGATATTGTTGGACCCCAAACTTTTCTTAGAAGTTAGAACTATTATATGTAAAATGTTGGAAGTTGAAAGATGGAAAAATGTAGTTGAAACATGATCACTAAGTATGCTTCGGTGTTTTAGCCATTACTTTTTCTCTAGTTATCCTAATGAGGTGATTCTTAATTTGAATTAAACTAGAGAAATATGGCTATATCTTATCTGACGAAATCTAGTTCTAATTTAGTCTCAAAGAATTTCAATTTTTGTATGGAAGTTGAGTACATAATATTATTTTAGTATAAGAATAGTTCAGAAATATTTGGGTATAACTTTCAGATTACCAAACCAAATTGAATGATTTTGGTGTCATTGGAAAATTAAGACAATGAGGAACATTTTTCTAGAAAGAAGTGTTATGAAATTTCTTCATTTACCTGATCAGAATAAGGAGTTAAGATGTTAGTAGTTGATGGACTAAAAGGGGCAAAATTGGGAGAACCAATTAAATGAAGGGTAAAAAGGGAAGACCAAGCAAAATGTGGTCTTGTTAAAAGAGGAAGAGGAGAATCGTAGGAGTTAGAAAAGAGAGAAAAAACGTGAAATAGAAGAACGAAAACGGAGAGAGTCATAGAGAGAAGAAAAGAAGAAGGAAAGAAGAAGAAGAAGGAAGAAGATTTGTTCAAGGTAAGCTTTATTTTTCTTCTTGCTTTGTTAGAGAAGGAGTTAGAAAAAGAAAAGGGTTTTTTTGTGTTGGGGATGAATGGAGAAAAAAGATGGTTTAAAGGGAACCCCTTTGATTTTAGGGTTTCTAAGCTAAGTTTTGAGTTTTCTAGCCTAGATGGATTATGGGTAGGTTAGGTTTGAGTTTGATTTGTGTTGATTTCATTTGTTGTGATTTTGAAGTTTTAGGGATTTTGTTGAATTAGAATTGAATGAAAAATTGGTTTGATTTAGGAAATCAAGAGAAATCTTGTCCAAGAGCAAGAGGAGGGAAACAACTGAGTTTGGGTTCTCAAGCGAAATAAGGTGGGTTTCATGTTTATAATTGAATAATGAGCTATTAATTTTTTTTCCAAATCAAGAGAATAAAATGATTTCAAGTACTTCATAAATGTACATATACTGTTTTTAAATGATTTAAAGAATTTGCTTATATGTGTATATGTACTTTATGGATTGGATTTGAATTATTATGAATGTGAAAAAATGCATTGTGATATATGATCATGTTATGCCATCGAATTGTATCATGGCATTTTGATTTGAATGGAAAGAAGAAAACGAATGAGAATATGAAATTGTGAATGATTGAATTGAGCATAAGCTTTGATTGCATTTGGGCGAGAGATGAACCGTTTCGTAGTCACGTGCACGTCGACATAAAGCCTTCTCCCGGCTACCGGCTTATGGCCCACGAGATTTGAAAAGTGGATTTCGTTCACGGAGTAAACTTCAGTTTCTCTATTTTGTTCCACGGAACCCTCGAGCCATTTGTTGTGCATTACATCTGTGAATTGTCAAGTTGATGCATATGTGATTTGTATTATTGTGAATTGGTTGAGAACTATGTTTTTCTTAAATTCAATAAGAATTTTCTATGACAGATGAATAATTTCAATGGTTTTGCGTGTTATCGATTATAAACTGTTACCCACGAACTTTCATGATCAACCCTTTTCCTTTCCATCTTTAGGTGAAAAGAATGAGATCGAGAAATCAAGAGTCAAGGCATCATTTCGATTATGCATATTTTGTATTTGAAGTTAGATTTTGTAAAAGCAAGACTTTAGATGCATTTCGAGAACTATTGGGTTTTGCATCTTTTGTATTTTGGATTTTGATATTGATGATGTATTGTGGCATGAGATGCCATTAAAGCTTTGTAAACACTTATCTTATGATGCTAATGAAATACGAATTACGTATGGATGACATGAGTTGAGTTGGATTTAGATATATTTGAAGAAGTTTTCCACTTGAGTGGATGAACTTTGAACATGAATTGTTGTTATATATATATAGATAAGTGAGATGTTATGGAAAAGAAAGATAGGAATTATGAATGATGAAATGTAGTCGAATATAAAAAGTCAAATGAATTGCGGTTACGAGTTTGACGAACTCCAATTGGTAGTTGAAATTGCAATAGAGGAAGTGAAGTTGGGATAATTCTCAAGTTTTTCATGAGGGGAAAGTGTGTGTTCTGACTTCAGGAGAAAATCTATATTAATCTAGGATGAATTAGACAAAGTTGTCTTCATGAAAGTTGTAGCGTATCCTCTTAGCTTTCGAACGGCATAAAGTATGTAATTTTTGGATATGGGAGTTGAGAGTTATGATCATTACAAGTTAGGATATCGTAAAGAATGTATATACCGAACAACTAGAGTTTTTGAAGTGATATTGCTCTAGGATTGTTCGATTCGGGAAGATTATGAGTAAAAGGGATTCTAAGATGGATATAGGATCCATTGGAAAGGTTTTAGATAAGGGAAAATTTAGCAAGACTGTTGGGTTACACGACCTGCCCATGTAAATTCACACAGTCTGTGTCTTTGAACCTCCAAACGTTGCTGCCAGACCCAAAGGTTACATGGTCTGTCCGTGTGAAATCACGTAGTCTGTGTGTTCCTAACGTAGAAGCACAATCAGACCTGAAAGAAACATGGCCTACTCGTGTGATTTCACACAGTCTGTGCTTTGCCCAAATGACAGAATTTCACTTTGGAGTCTTACGAAAGTTGTAAATCTAGGAGTTCTCTTTCAAATCGTCTAAGAATGAACTCAATCCAACATCTCTAGTGGAAGTTAGACCCATTGTCCCAAGATAGGTTCAACATGATTGAGGACATGAGCATGATTGATTCTTTTGGCCATAACTTCTTCATTTGACCTTGGAATGGAGTGATTCTTGAAGCAATAGATTCCTAACACATTTTTATACTTTCTCAAAAAAATCTGATAGCCTTTGGTGATGATTTGGAGAAGATTGATGGAAGGAAAATGAGGGATCGGTTGGAAGGGCACAATTAGGTTATGAGCATACTTTGGATTTTTAAGCATATCTTGATCTATAAAGCTCCGATTGAGATGGTTCTTGCTTCAAAATAAACTAGAGACATAGGGCTACAATTTTCTTGAAGAATTTAAATTGTGATGTGTAGGAAAATCCCGGGAGGAACATCACATGTTCCAGCAGCGGAAACAAAAAATTTTATTCCCGGGACCTTCCCGAAACCCAGGATCCCGGTGTCGGTATGAAAATTCAAACCAGAATAGCCAATAGAGACTA
>JANIJH010000225.1:72594458-72623635 GCA_024520975.1 Erythroxylum areolatum | reverse complement strand
ATTTATTCATAAAGTCTGTACATGACTATGAACAAAAAGCGCTAAAGGGGATTGCCTTTAGGGCACTACTCTAACATGATGTTGGTGATTCCGCTGTGTGGGTTTGCACTATGTGTTTTAAGATGCTATGAGAATGAGGATGAAACGATGATGGCTAAAGAGATTCCATAGAAATAACCCTATAGGTTAATACGCTCATGTTTATGAATGGTTTTTAGATGTTGGGTTTTGAAAATGGGATCCAATATGTATGGTATCTAACAGAAAAGGACATAATGGAATGAATACTTATTCCATCTTTAACTAATATTTATAAAGAGTAAAAATATAGATCTGTTGTGAAGCCCTACTTGCCATAATTCTCATATCTTCGGATGCTTAAAAAGAAGAGTAATAAAGATAATTTCAAGAAATTTTTAGATGTTTTCAAGAAACTATACATTGTTATACCATTTACCGAAGTATTAGCTTAGATGCCTTCATATGTAATGCTTTTAAAGAGACCATCTATAACAAATGAACATTAGATGAGTATATTATGATGTATTTGATGGAGAAGTGCAACATAATCTTACATAATAAATTCCCACCAAAGTTGAAGGATCCATAGAGTTTCACTATTTATTGTCAATGTACCACTTTTATTGATATTAGATTTTTATGTGTTTTAGCTTCAAGGATTAATCTTATGCCTTTATCTATTATTAAAAAGCTAGGAATAGGGGAGCTCAAGCTAATGAACGTGTCACCCTAGCTAGTATATTGATCCATCAAGTACTTAATTATGGTTATAGAAGACCTATTTGTGAAAGTAGAAAATATTATATTTCTGATCGACTTCCTAATGACGGAAATGGAGAATGACACTAGTGTCTCCATTTTCTTAGGAAGACAATTCTTAGATACTAAAAAGGTTGTCATTAATGTGGTTGAGGAAAAGCTTACATTTAAAATGGATAAGGTGCTAGTGTTAAACAGCATAATAGAGTATCAAGAAACATAATAAAGCTAGCATCAATGTGGGAAGTATGCTAGTGTCAGTCTTATGAACGAGTAACACTCTAAAAGAGGCAAAATAAAACTAATATCAATGTTTAAGTGTGTCCTACATCAATCTTGTCTTATAACCTGATCCTATAAAAGTTAAACTTGAGTTTGTACTTAAAGCCCTATTCTCTCCTTTTTCATTACCACCTAACATAAAAATCCATCATTTTCACCTAAATATTGCCTTCAAACAAAAATTTTAACTTTCTAAACACTAAATCCTTCCCTAAAACACAACACCCATATCTTAAAACACCAAATCATCCCCTTTTCATCATATTTCACATTAAGAAGACATAAATTATGGAAGGTGCATTCAAAGGTTTTTCGGAGACATTGAGCACATATTTTAAATTCTAAAATATCCAAGTAAGTTCATATCTATAATTTTATGGTAGTAGTAACTAGAGATTAAGTATTGAGCTTGAAGAAGAATTATAGATTGTGCAATGCTATTATGGAGTTGTGAGAATACTGACTTAGAGTTGTAGAATTGGTGTTTATTGTGTTATACTTGATTGCTATTGTGGTCTATGTAATTGTTAAAAGAGAGAGAAATGTTGTGGGAGGTGTGAACTTATGGAGTTTGTAAATTATGGTGAAGTTAGCATATTCAATTGTATATTGTAAAGATGGCTCCGATAATTAAGACAAAGCCTAGGAGGTGATAGATGTCTTTGTAGTCTTCGACATTATTCCCTATTGTAGACATCATAATGTTCACAAATTAGGAGAATAAGGAATGTTACAACAAAAGGAGCAGTAATAATATGGTCATATGAAAAGACCATAATCACAAATATTGATTGGTTTTTAAGATTCAAAACACGCTTTAGCCAACAAATAATATTTTTTTATTGACTAAAACCAACCCCCTTCACCGTCCCAATAATTATAGCCCTGCCTGTATATGCATATATATAGTTAGGTTTAGGATATTTTTGATGTTTTAGCTATGTATTACTTTAACTAGCTTTGAATTCTTTTAGTTCGTGATTTGAGAACTTAAATGCAATATATATTTTAATATTTATAAGTCTCTACCAATGTTAAGTGTTGTGTAGATTTTGAGTATGGTAAAGTATGTTATGACAGGAAATTTTCAGTTCAACTGTCCCAGTATTTAGGAGCTTTTCATACCCTTTTTGCTTATTTACTTTTGATGCACAAAATTGCGACAATAGTGTTCTAAAGTTAATATTTGGAATAGAGATGATTGAATTGCATTCTTTTTTTTTTCAAAAATTTTAAACTTCTTATGTTTTTAGCATTGTTTTAGGTTATAGATTCTCTTTAGTAGCTTGATATTGACGGTATATGTATAGCATGATTCCTAATTGCGATTGGTTATTAAAAATTAGACGTATAATATGCCTAAGTGAATATTATATGTATCTTAATTCTGTAAATGCTAAGAAACTTCATTTGTTAAGTAACTACACTTTGATTTAACTTGAATGGTAATGTAAGAAATTTGCACCTTGATTTTGTAAATGCTAAGAAACTTAATTTGTTAAGTGATTATACTTTAAAAAAAATGAATATGAAATTACGATAGATGAAATTAAAAACTACATAATAGTAAGTTCAAGGCATAACGCCATCCTTATATGGACAAAAAAATCAAAATGAACTAAGAAAAAGGTAGTACATCAATCAATAAGAAAGAAAAGATAGTTATAGGTTCCAACGACATTTCATCTCCACTGAAAGTTTTTGCTATGTATGATGTGCCAATAGACATGCTCGAATATAGTTTGCTATTCTGCTTGCCAGCTGGTATTTCTGTTGTTTATCATCTGTGAATCTTCTTCAATTTCTCTCCCTCTAAATATTGTAAATGGTGATGATGAATACTCCTTTATATAGTATAAAGTTTGGATTTCCTTTTCGAGAATTGCTTATTACCAATTCAAGACTTGCTCCCATCTGTAGCCGTTGTTATTACTAGGTGGCATGTGTAACATACTGCTTGAAATAGCTTTAGAAAAGCTACATTGAAAGAACAAATGTTCTATGTCCTCCACCTCCTTCTTGCATAGCAAATATAATACATCTTCACTTCCACGCCATTGATTCTTAGTCTTGAGTTTATTCCTAATCATTAGCCAAGAGATGAAAGAAGTTTTGGGGCATAGAGCTTGTTTCCATATAAGATTGGACCAAGGAGCTTCTATAGTAGTGTTAGTGAATAATTTATGACAAGATTGATTTGTGTACTGACCATTCGAAGTTGGCGTCCATATTATTGAGTCTTCACTTTAATTGTACTCAGTGTAGGAAAATGATCCACTAAGGATTGGAATCATCTGAAGTTGTCTTACCAAGTTCCTTCCATAATTAGAAAAGAAACTCTGAGGTGTAAAAGCATTCTATATCGAACATGAGAGAATTCTATTGATTGCACCAAATGACTGACATCTAACCAATTGTCAAACCAAACCTAAGTCTTCTCACCATTCTCAATTGCATGTGTTGATACACAGATAGATGATAGTTCTAAGTTTAATCATTTATCTAATTATCCAAGAACCCTACATAGAGAAATCAACTTTGATTACACTTTGACTTAACTTAAATGGTCATGTTGTCATGCAAAAATTTTCCTTCTTATAACCGTCTTCGATTTGAATTTTAAAACTTGAATTCCATCCGTTTGAGATTAAAATTAAGGTGTTTATAAGCATTAAACTGATAAAGAAACTTAGTATTTTGAGTTCTATCCACCCTTTTATACCTTAATTTATAAAATTAATGCCTTTTTCACTAGTAACGCTTTCCTAAAGATCGTTAAGCCTAAAAGAAAAGCAAGTATTTAAGATTATTAGAGCTTTTACTTATGCTTTGATGTTTTTGGGAATGAGATGTAGTGAAATAACTATGGGAGAAATGGTAAAGTGTATGGAAGTGGTAATGTAAAAAGGGGTATCTTATGCCAATCCAAAAGGCAAAGCAAAATGTGAAAAATATAAAAGATAAAGAGTTAAAAGTCAATTGACATAGGTTCTTGTACTTGAAAAGAATGGAGGAGAATGAGGATGATTATAAGAATATGAGGATTTAGTGGATAAGGATTCATGTTTTTATTGATTTCTTTGTTTTTATTATACTAGTTGTGAATATTTTTGTTTTTTATATTCCCTTTCCTTAGTTTAGTTAGGCTACTTAACCTTGTTTGCCCAATTATAGCCTATTTGTAGTTTTTGTTATTTTTTTCTTATACATAACTATTTAAGCAATATAAGTTAGATAAGAAGATGAATTTATCATAAACTTGAAAATTATAAGAAGATGAACTTATCATAAGCTTGAAAATTATCTAACTTCCAAATAAGAAGAAGGCCAGAGTATGAAAAATGCTAAATAAATATTTCCAATATCATATTTATTGGATTTTGTTTGTTTATTTGAGATTTCTTATTTTTTTTGTACTTAATTTGTTCCTATTATGTTTTTAGGACCTAATTGCCTTCATGGGTCAAAAACAGAGAAAATTAGACATAATCAAGAATGAAAAGTGAATGATTGAAGTTGTCTTTAAGGGACATGACCATGTCCCCACAACCATGTTTGTAAACCTAATTTCGAGCTATAAAAAGGCAGAACAAAGAAAAAACAAAGGGAGGTCCAAAGAGATTTGTAAGAGTCTCAAAGGAGGCTAAAAAAACACATAATAATGTCAAAGAGCGATAGAAAGAAAAAAAGAAACAGGTGAAGGTACATACTTTGAATAGATTATCATCAACCTAAAGTGGATTTCATGAAGATTAAAAGGGATCTCATCATTGTTCTTTTACTTTTTCATTTTTCCTTTAGTTTTAATGTTATATATTTTGTGATTATGAGCTAAACTTTTGTTGGTAATTGGATTAGATGAACCTAATGATAGATCTTGTAGTAATTTTATTTTTAACTAATTCATTCTTTAGTTTTATTAAGATTCAATTATGTATTCTTAATTATTCTTAAACTAATATTGCTATCGTATTAATTCATATATGATTTCATGCAATTGAAATTAAGAAATTTTTGGTATGAATAGATCTATCATAATTGAAAAGAGTTACATATAGACCTAGATATAGGTCAAAATAAATCTTTAGAATTAAGGCCAAACTTAATAGTGAAATTGATTGATGCAATCTTATGAGTTTTAACTAGAAATAGATTTCAATTAATCGATAAGAAGATGAACTTATCATAAAATTGAAAATTATAGGAAGATGAACTTATCATAAACTTGAAAATTATAGGAAGATGAACTTATCATAAGCTTGAAAATTATCTAACTTCCATATAAGAAGATGGTCAGAGTATGAAAAATGATAAATAAATATTTCCAATATCATATTTAGTGCATTTTGTTTGTTTATTTGAGAGTTCTTATTATTTTTTGTACTTAATTCGTTCTTATTATGTTTTAGGACCTAATTGCCTTCATAGGTCAAAAAGAGAGAAAATTATACATAAATAAGAAAGAAAAGTGAATGATTGACATTGTCTTTAAGGGACGTGACCATGTGCCCACAACCATGTTTACAACCCTAATTTCAAGCTATAAAAGGGTATAACAAAGAAAAAACAAAGGGAGGTCCATAGAGTTTTGTAAGAGTCTCAAAGGAGGCTTAAGAAAACAGATATTAATGTCAAAGAGTGATAGAAAGAAAAAAGAACAAGTGAACGAACATACTTTGATTAGATATCATCAACCTAAAGTGGATTTCATGAAGATTAAAAGGGATCTCATCATTGTTCTTTTAGTTTTCCATTTTTCCTTTAGTTTTAATGTTATATATTTTGTGATTATAAGCTAAACTTTTGTTGGTAATTGGATTAGATGAACCTAATGATATCATTGTTCTTTTAGTTTTCCATTTTTCCTTTAGTTTTAATGTTATATATTTTGTGATTATGAGCTAAACTTTTGTTGGTAATTGGATTAGATGAACCTAATGATAGACCTTGTAGTAATTCATTCTTTACTTTTATTAAGATTCAATTATGTATTCTTAATTATTCTCAAACTAATATTGCTATTGTAATAATTCATACATGATTTCATGCAATTGAAATTAATTTTTTTTTTGTATGAATAGATCTACCATAATTGAAAGGAGTTGCTTGTAGCCCTAGAGATAGATCAAAATAAATCTTTGGAATTAAGGCCAAACTTAATGGTGAAATTGATTAATGCAATCTTATAAGTTTTAACTAGAAATAGATTTTAATTAATCAATTGAAGGTTAGGTGTTAATAGTCATAAGAAAGATATTAATAAAAGATAGGAATTTTCATAATCCAATAAACTATACATTAAATTTAGTAGTGAAATCAAGATTGCTTTAGAATTATTATAGGGATTTGAAGTCTAAGTACCAGTGTCTTCTTTGATTGGCTTTTAGTTTAATCTTTGTTCTAGTTAGTCAATTATGTTGATTAATTTTAGTTTATTATTTAAAATTTTACATTTTATTTATCATCATCACCATAATTTGTTAGACTAGATAATAAAAAGATGGTAAGTACTAGTAGTTGTAATCTTAGTGAGATTAACCCATACTTACTAGTGCTAGCTATAGCTACACCATTCACTTGCAAGAAAACATACCAATCAAGTTTTTGGTGACACTATCGAGGACTTAAATATTAGGAAAAGCTTAATTTTATCAATCTATTCATTTTTATGTTCTTTTTTGTTAGTTTTTGTTTCTTGTCTTTTTGTATTTATTTATTTATCCTTATAACTGTCTTTCTTGTTCTTATATTTTGTAGGATTTGGGTATTCAACATTATAGCTATCAAAGACAATGGAAGGATGGAGAAGAGAGTATTCTTAGGGGGATTATGGTACGCCGTCACTTATGGCAACTTTGAAAGCTTGGAACGAGAGGTATAGTGACACGTATGTGAAAGCTCAACTAACATACGTGGCATGTTGTGACATTTCTTGGGCATCTAACTTATATGGAGAACTGACCTCAAGATATCCCATACGAGAATACTTATAATCTAGAATGGAGCAGTTATTATGACTTTTCATAGAACATTCACACTTCATTTAGATTTCTACAACAATAGTAGTAAGAAGAGTATTAACTTCTAAATGTTCTTATGAAATTCCTTGTGTAAACCAAGGATGCCTTCTCTAAAACTAAAGAGCCAGGTGTTTTACCTATATACTTTTAGCTAACTTAGATGGAATATATGAATGAAATAATTTTATAGAGCAAGAGGAGCTAAAGGTTGAAGATATAAAGGAAGTTGTTATTCAAGAAGTGAAGGTAGAAAAGAAGGCAGCGGAGATAGAGGAAGATGAAGAGGAGGAGCCAAATAAGGTGGCTATTGAGGAATTATCGATAGTCATCTTAATTAAGCATGGAGGCCTCCTATTCCTCATAAAACAAACAATCAAAGTCAATAGAAGATCCAGGGGGTTTTATCATTCTTTGTTGTATGGACAGATTGTTACTAAAAAGGAAATTAGTGTAGTTACTTGGTTTTATTAGTTCCTTAAGTCCTTATTATCTTATGGTGCGTTGACCTATTTACAAGCTATTGAACCCTTATATAGGAAAACCAGTGAAAATAAACTATAGATTATAGATCCATGTTGAAGAAGGATTTGTTGAGATGTCTAGCTACAAAACTCATAAAGAAATGAGAGTTGGTAGGCAACCTAACAATTAAGTGTTCTTATTTTGATTGATTAATTTATAGGATTTTCATTAGCAGTTATTTATTTTCATAGTTTTAGTTTAATGACCATGATTTTGTACTTAAGATTTGACATAGTTCCACTAGTTATGAAGGCAACATCAACCCTTGCTTTAGAGTAGAAAAGATTTCACTATCATTGGATGGATGCTATTAACATTTGTTAAGTATGGGATTCTTTTAATATTAGGGAAGTATTAGTTATCCTCACCCCCTTATTAACTTTCATATTTAGATTGTTCTTATATGTGTACAACTTAAGTATGAGGGAGGGACTTAGCAGTTAAGCTTGTCAATTTTGTTATAACTACCTCAATATTGAATAGTTCTAGATATTTTCTTTTAAAAGAGAGGATGTTGATCAAGATGATTCATTATAAGTTTGATTGTGATTGTGAATGGATTTGATAGTTTTGAGTTTTGACGATTAAATTGATTTTAGTTTAGTTTATTAATTTTGAGAATGGATACTTGATTTACATTATGGTCCTTTATGTATAATTTGTATATATGTTAAGTTAAATGTGAATTTTTTAAGCATTTTCATTATCCCATATATATATAAAAAGAAAAAATATTAGTGTGTGAAATTTAAGTATAAATAATTTCAATTTGTTAGCTTTTTACCAATAATAAGGTCAAAGTTAAAAATGGTGCTAGTAATTATTCGAGATAGTGACCTAGTTAAGTAAACAGGAGTATTCATGATAAGGTGTTTACTCTCGCGTCAAAATGCTATGTGACGTTTCAAACAAACTTCTAAATGTTCTTCTATTGTTTAAATTTAGTTTTTCTAATAAAGAGTTATAAAAGTGTTTAAGGCTTTTATCATTTTTGTTTTCATATATGTACATTTTATGCATTAATTAGAATGGTGCGAATTGAATTAAAATTTGAAGAATTATATATTGAATTATATTGATTAATAATTTGATACAAGTAACTAAATGTTTAAAAATTCATTGAACTTTGAAATTGAATGATTAATGGATATCTTTGATATGTTTTAATGCTTTCTTGTATTTTTTATTAAGTTAAGAGTAATAAAATGGATTTTCTTGAAGACAATTGAATGCTTAAGTGTGTAGGAATTTAATAAATATTATATAGACTATATTTCTAATCTCATATTTAGTGCATTTTGTTTGTTTATTTGAGAGTTTCTTTTCGTTAGTACTTAATTCATTCTTATTATGTTTTTAGGTCCTAGTTGTCTTCATTGGTCAAAAGGAGCAAAAATCATATGGAATCGGGGCAAAATAATGAAAGACTAAGTTATCCTTAAGGGACATAGCAGTGTCGAGGTGGACATGGCCATATCCATGATCGTGTAACTCTTTATGATCGTGTTTGTTTATGATTTTTGAAGAATTGAAGCAAGATTGAGGGACACGATCATGCGCATAACTATGTAGGTGACCGAGTCCACTCCATAAAACCCTAATTTTGAGCTATAAAAGGACAAAATAAAGAGAAAACATATATTAAGAGCTTAACGATATAAAGAATGAAGAAAAAGTAAGGAAAATATTTTGAATGAATTTCCATCAATCTAAAATGGATTTCAGATTTAAAAGGATCTCTTTATAGTTCTTTTAGTTTTCTTTTTTTCCTTTAGTTTTGATGTTATATCTTCTATGATTATAAGCTAAACGTTTGTTGATACTTGGATTAGATGAACTCTGGGATAGATCTTATAGTGATTTTATTTTAACTTAATTCATTATTTAGTCTTGTTAAGATTTAATTATGTGTTCTTAATTATTCTTGAATTAATATTGCTAGCATATTATTTCATGTTTGACTTCAAGCAATTGAGATTGGGAATCCTTTTTATATAAATATATCTACCATAATTGAAAAGAGTTGCATGCAATCTTAGAGATCGGTCAATATAAATCTTTTAGATTAAGGTCAAACCTAATTGTGATATTCACAAATCGATTAATACAATCTTTAGAGTTTAAACTAGAAAGAGACTTCAATTAATCAACTAAGGATTAAATGTTAACAATCTTGAGAAAGATATTAGCATAAGATAGGAATTTTCATAGTCTAATAAACTATATATTAAATTAAATAATAAAATCATGATTGCATAAGAAGTTCTAGAGGATTCGAAGTCCAGGTACCACTATCTTCTTTTATTGTTTTTAGGTTTAATCTTCATTCTAGTTAGTCAATTATGTTGATTTATTTTGGTTCATTATTTTAAAATTTAAATTTTATTTATCATCATCACCATAATATGTTAGAATAAATAATATAAAGATGGTAAGTACTAGTAATTCTAGTCCTTATGGGATCTACCCATTCTTAATAGTGCTAGCTATAGCTATAACTTATACTTGTGGTAAAGCATACCAATCAGAGTACATTACCTAAATTTTAAAAACTTATGTAAATAAGTGGTCATCTTGTAAGGACATGTCAATTCAAGCTATCTAAACTTAATAAAAGAAGTAAAATAGTATTTTCTTTGTGTTATTTTTATTGTGATTTACTTAAGAAGCATCATATGTTTAAGTTTTGCAATTTAATTAAGACTTGAGTACATATATCTTATATTGTTAACTATGAATCTAACTAATGAGTGTAGATTAATGGTTATGGGTAGCATTTAAATAAACCCGCAAGATATTATAACTCATTCACTAAGGCACTTAAGGGTTTAAAGGCTTATGGTATATGCTAAATACCACTATAAACCTACAAAAATATAATTGTTTTTACTCTAGTTAGTTGATTTTAGGTTAGTAATTAAGGTTTACTTATTATGATTGCTTGAGGACAAAAAATGAGTTAAGTTTTAGAAAATTTGACACTCTTATATTTTACATGCTGTTTGAGGCTAAAGTACTTGGTATTTTGCACATTTACAGTATGTTTTATATGGATGATAGGATGTTTTCCTATGTTTAGTTCATTGTCTTGTAGATGATGATCTTAAGGAGAAAACATAGAATTAAGTGTAACTTTCTCCATCGTTGTCCAACCGAGGAGATTCTAGAGTCATTTGGAAGATAAGAAGATGGACAAAAACTTTGTCAAACACATATAAGATCAACTTTTGCTCGAATATCTCAAAAAGTAAAGAAATTAGTAAACAAGGTAGAACATTTATCAACTTATCAGGGACATAGGTGTCTGTCTTTTATTAAGTTTAAAGAAATTGATAAATAAAATAAGACCTACACTAAAATGATGTATGTGACTAATGCTAGACTCCTATATTTCTATAAAGAAAGTTAAGGAACAAGATTGGTGCCTATTACAACTTGGGATCATGTGTCAGTTACATAATGATTCACAATGCATAAAAGTTTTAAAACAAAATTTACATTAATGTTGATGTTGGTCTAGCAATAGTTTACGTATATAATTTATAAGGACATATTATTTCTCAAGTTTAAGTATTCTAGGATCCTATCTTTGTAACTTTAACTATAAATACTTTTATTTGGTTTAACCTATGAGACTTTTATAAGATGTTTGAAAACGGCCTTACTTTTGTTCTTAACTTGGTATTAGGTGTCGATTGCATACTAATTCACAATGCATAAAAGTTATAAAACAAAATCAACACTGGTGTTGATGTTGGTCTAGTGTTAGTTTATATGTATAATTTATAAGGACATTATTTGTCAAGTTTAAGATTCCCAAGACTCTATCTTTGTAAATTTAACTATAAACACTTTTCTTAGGTTTAAATGAGACTTCTAGAAGGTGTTTGACAATCATCTTATTTTTGTTCTCATTGTTTAGGCTTTCATAGCATCGATGGAGGATTCAAAGCAAGAATGGCAGAGCTAGTGACAACTTATATAATTCCTTTCTTCTACTCTTTCCTTTATGTTAAGATTGAGTTATTTGTGATTTATTTTTATTTTTAGTGGTTAGAAACCTTATTTAGGTTTAGGGATGTAAATTGGGATAGATATTTCGTTATTAATGTCTAATATGACTATTTATTAGTTAAATTATTATCTTTATATTTAATTTTTTTAATTAGTAATTGGCCATTGTAGATTCAATCTTACGGATTATATGAAGGACGAAGAGTTGAAACATAATCTTCACACTAGGAGACTAAGCACTTTAACACTAGAGAATAAAACTATCCTAGACTATAGTGATAACCAAGTAGATTAACTATGCTTAATGAATTAAATTAGGTTGAATTGTGCATCGAGAGGTGATAGTTGCCTAATTAAGCTTACTTGTGTGGATTGAGAGAGGGCATAGATACAATAGGTTAATCGTTATTTGAACCTAGATAATCTGTCTTATATGATAATTGGAATTTTTCCTAAATGAATCTTAAATCCCTAAAGTTTGCTTTATTTATTTTCCATTACTATTTTATTTATATTATTTTCATTAATGTAATGATGAAATTAGATTTCACAATTAGCTGCTTTATTTAGGTTTAGTGCTTAACTAGGATTATTAGGTTTAGTAATATTGTTCTTGTATAATCAATACTTTAAAATTATTCTAGTTTTAATAACTTTCTAAATTTGATTTTGTAAGCTTTTAGAACCAATCAATCAATGGTTATTATTAAGAACTTATTAAATTAATCATTCGGGCCTATAATAAATTAAAACTTACTCATGTTACTTAACCTAAAGTCTTGACCATTATCCAATGATGTGTCATAAGAGTAGCCCATTACCTTATAGGGAAAATTTCCATAAGATAGGCATTCTTCTTAGCAAGAATTATTGTAGTAGGATACTAGTTGGAGCATCTAAAAAGAATTATAAGGCTTAGCTTAGGATCTCATAACTCATTGTAATGTCCAAGAAATATACATGCAGGAGGAATTAAATCCTCATTAAAAATAAATTTTCATTAAAAAGGGCTCATATATGTTTTATGGTAACATATGAATACTCCATCCATATGAAATGTCTTTTAATGTCAGTTGAGTACCTAACTCTCTTATAGGTTGGTTTGCAATAATACTTATTGCTTGTCTCAATTCCACTAGGTTGCCATAAGTAAGACTCTAACTATAAGATAATCGATAAGATCTAAGATGTATTCCTATAAGTGAAAGGAGTTCAATTAAATATGTATTATTTTATAAAAGTTATGAATTGATTAATAAGTCCAATTTGAATATCTAGATTTTGAATGAAAATGCATACATATATTGTATATATATATATATATATATATATAACTAGTTAAAAATTAGATAAAAGTATGTCCTGTACCATCCCATTTTATGGTTTTTTTTTTGGATTGTATTAGGCTTATCAAAGAAAGCAAAAATCTTTCATCATCAAATAAGATCTAGGATTATTTTGTTACTTATGATTTGACCTTAAAATAAATGTAAAAATTTTATGAGTTACATTGAATTGAAGAGAAACCTACCCCTTAGTGATTTTTTAATATATCATTGACATCAATCACCAAGCTTTTTTTTTATAATATACATTTTAAGTCTACATTTTTTATAATTGAGTGATATTTGAGTTGATTGCCAAAATTTTAATGTGAAATCTTTGGAACTTAAAGGAATGAATTTTCTTACCTTAAAAAACAATTAAGTAAATATTTTTAAAAGTCACTTTTGCCTTAAAATAATTATTTTTATGTTTTATTATAGTAGAGGAAAAGCCATTTACAATAATGGAATTCCCCCTTAAGAAATTGACTTTTTCAATCAAATTCTTATGATAAATGAATGAATGTACTTATCCTTTCCACAAATTATTAAATTAGCCACTTATTTAAACGGAGAAACATGCAACAAAATTTAATTTGAATATTTCATTAATCTCCAATTAAGTTTTGTTTATCCTTATAAGACATACAAGAAAGGATGGACTATCTTTGTTAAATTTTTGTTATTTAACATTCCAATGAATGATTTGTCAATTTTAGTATCAAAATTTCATATAGTATCAAAAATTCTTCTCACAACTTAATTGTGATATATTTATACCTAAATTCAACTCAAATATTCATTAGGTACATAAATAAGTCATTACAACAATTAATTTATAGATCGGATTGCTAGTCGATCTTTTACCTTTAGCTAACTAGATATCCTTTAATTAGAGTATCAATTAGTCGAAACATAGTCGAATATAAAGTCCCCTCTTAGTAAAATTTTCAAACTCATCATTTTCTAGCCGGTTATAATCCATTGGCTAGCTGAATAAATAATGAATTTAATCGATAAACGATGCAACTTGTCTGCGTTGTTCGGTCATTGAACAATCTAGTCTATGTATAATGCCAAACAATAACAATTAACATACTAAGTCATCCAAACCTAAATTTTCATTTCTCTGAGTTCTTTCAAAGATTAAAAAGTGTTGTCTTTGATTTTTTAAAAAAAGTTTGAATATCGAAACCATTTTAAATGTCTAGAGTATACTGTTTAAGATCAAGAAGTTTTTTTTAAAAAAAGTTTTGAGCAATTTTTCTTTTTTATTGTAAAAGGGTTTATACATTATTGCTTACATGTAAATGATCATATAATGATTAAACCCCTAATTCATTGAGATAACGAAAGAAAAAGTTATAAGAAATATTACAAAGATTGTTACAAATGAAATGACTTTATTCTTTATTATTCTTGGTCCATTTAATATAAATGTTTTAGAACTCTCTTAAATCACCAACGAGGTTCTACTTTATTAATTTTGATCCTTTTATCACTTTTTCCTTTTATTGAACTTGATCTCGGATCTTTTGCTTGAATTTTTGATAAATTAACTTCCTTGCAACACTTGTTTTAGAATAAGATAATCTTGGTAATAATGAAGTTATCAAAAGTTTTTGATGTAAATCTAATGAAAAATATGTTTCAAGTTATTCTATATTTACCATATAGGGCTGACCATCCCTAGTAAGAAAATTTGCAAAAACATTATTATTAGATTTAATTATCTTAATATCAAAAGAATATTCAACTAGCAGTGTTTGCCATGTTATATATCTTTTATATTCAGGCTTAGAAGATAGGTTATTCTAAATAAATGTTTTCACTTGAGTATTATCAGTTGGTAATAAAAAAATTTTATTAATAGAAAGTTTTTTACATCTTTTTACTACTACCAATGATTATTTTTCATTAATATGATATCATTGCTGATTAACCAGAGAATATGGAGAAATCTTATCCTATCAATTAAAATCAAATAAGGAATCTCCTCTACCAATAAAACGAGGATAAGACCGAATGCGATAAAACATATGATGTTTTCTAAATTTTAATCCGATTTTATCTAATAAAGTCGTATTAAATCCACTATAAGAATTTATAGAAAACATAGTATTATGAATCTTTTTAAGTGTTCTTCTATCAATCAAACCTTCTCGACTATATTTGCCATGTTGTTCAAATGTTTAGATATTTCCAATCATTAGATACATTTATCCACTATAATAGAACAATTTCAAATTCTTGTCAGCTTATTTTTAGTCAAATGTCTACCCTTTTACGTCTATGATACTGATATTGATATTTTTCTTTGAAATAAATTTTTTAGTTATTCCCTAAAATTTTATTTGATACTTTTAAACACCAAATCCATTTTTAAACTCCTTGTGGTCATTTAATAATAGTTAACCGTCTTAAGCCTATGATAGGTTTTAAAGTTTTATAATATTGTGACGAGAAATAAGTCAATCTGCATAAACAAGAACCTGCTCTGCTACCTATGTATGCTTCAAAATATTCAACTCTATATTCTTTATAGGTAATTCCAATAGGAATATATATACTATTTCGGCTGGTCATTATCAAGGAATATATATGATATTATTATTATATGTTAATTGTATTCCATATTGAGTGGTCTTCTATGGTTAAACCCGTATGTCATCAGTATTTGTTATAATATCAACAACTTCATCAAATAGAGCGGAAATGATTTTATTAAGAACATTTATCGAATTTAAATCTAATCCATTTCATCCATATAAATTTTTTTTGTAAAAAATAAGAACTCATGTAAACAAATTTTCAATTATGCACAACAGATTTTTAGTTTCAATCTTGAAGGGTCCAATATGCTTCCGAACCTATTTCTACGGTCTTTCACTGGATTATCGTCGGGTCTTTTATCTGGCATGTCATCCTCAACCTCAAGGGCTAACTACTCTTGACGATGCCTTCAAGAAAGCTTAGCACAACCTGATTTCTTTTCCTACCTTTAGGCGTAAACCAAAGAGAATAGGAAGAAGAGTAAAGAATTTTAAGATAGAAAAGATAAAATTGTATGGGTAGAGAAGAAATCTCAGGAAATTCGGGATTTGTTAAATAGAGGGCGTTGATAGCACTAAAATCAGACAAGTCTCTTATTGTTTGAGGATTAGCTCCCTGCAGAAAATCAGTCTAGGATATATTCCTGAAAAATCATGATTATTTTTAAACATAAAAATATTTTTTAATAATAGTTATTATATTTAAAATAAAATATTTTATGTTCATTTAATAAAATTAAAGAGTTACTGAATCCAAATCAAAATATATTTTTAATTTTAATTATATAAAAACAAAAAGATTTTTTATAATTTAAAAAATTCAAAACGTTATTCAAATATTAGCAATGTATATAAATATATAATATTTACATGTAAATTTAATTTAGGTATGATAAAAGAAATATTATAATTATTGAGAATCTACCCTTATTTTAATTTTTTTGGTTTCACCTTAAATTTTATTAGAAAACTATTTGACTGAACTTTTGTTATTTTAATTTTTCCTACTTTTATAAGATTTAATTTTTTGTTTTTTTATAACCTAATTTTATTATTCACTAAATAAAAATATTCAATATCTTTTATTAGTGAAAATTTTGTTAATGTTAAGATCTTTAAAGAATTTTACAGGACTTAGTAATATATTTATAAAGCCAAGAGTACATTTATTTTTTCACAATTTTACATAAATACATTTTGGTAAAATCAAGATATAGTAGATAATGCATTTGTAAAACTGAGGTAAAATTAACTATATATTAAATTAAAGTTAAGTTATACATTAATTTTTAACTATTTTTCACTTTATGAAGAAGTATGACAAAATTAATAATACGGAAAGAAGATACAACGATTATTATATTTCTTTACTTTACATTTGTTGAAAAATAAATTATAAAAATCGATATACAGTATTATTATATTAAAAGATGCATTTATAGAATTAAGGTGTAGTATGTGTCTTTCATATCTTTTAACCATTCTAAATAAATATATTTAAAAAACAGTGAAGTAAACAGCTCTAATTTTATAATAAATAACTTGTAGAAGGTAATGAAGCCATTTGTTTGATTTTAAATGATGACTTATAATTAATAGATAATGAAGCAATTTGTTTGATTTTAAAGATGATTTATTAATTGATAGATGCATAAATATATACTTAATGTTATATTTCTAACATTTTATTTACCCAAAGAGACATAGTTTTTAATTAAATCCTGCTATATAAAAAGATCATTCATCAATAAATAAATGTATTTGATAAATAATATAAAAGGTTAAATTAATTATAATTCTATTTATATCTTTAGATATTTACTAAGATTATATGTATATTTAATAATTCAATGAAACCTAATTTATGATACATTTATTATAACTATTATCTCTACATGTAGGTATGAATGAAGCTTTAATTTACAAAACATTCAATATCTATCTAATAAAATTAACATATCTCCCAAGTATATTTAGCATCCAAGTCAAAAACTTGCTTCTATAGAGCATGAATCACTTCTTTGTCAAGTTTCCTATTCTTTTTGCGTGTCGAATCTAAAGGATTAACGTAGTTCTGCCATCCGATTGGACTTTCGACGTGTGAAAAGAAATCGTGAACTTCATCAGGTTCATGGAAAAAGCTCATTAGTATAAAGCCTCGATAGGATGATTGATATGTGTGATTCAATTTGTAACATAGAAGCTACACACTTGCACAAACAAAGCATGTGCGCCTCTTTGTTTCTTTTTGTGTATACACGTTAGAGAGCTTTAACTTATAGCTCACAGATTATTAATTTGCAAAAGCTGACTTAAGTTTGTCTACTTGTACCAAAAGAGAAGAATTTCCCTCGCAAGCTTCCACAAGTACCGCAAACCTTTTCTCCATATTGCAGCTTTCAAGGCACAAACATTGTTGCTCCCCATCCAAGTGGGATGTTGATGGCTTGTTATACCCAACAAAATCCAACATCATTCCCTGTCCAGAGGAAATAGTTGAATCGAACATCAGTATATAGTATAGGAGCACACAGGCATATATAGCTAACATGGTGCAGGACAGTTATCATGCAGAATGATTCTCTTTCTTCTCCACCAAACCAATCTTATGTATGTGATCAACCTGCGCAACATGCGTTTATAATCCCAGCTTTTCTAGACTGTGAATGAAACAACTTTAGGACCATAACGTTTGTATTCCAGAGCACTAGCAATGGCATGTTGTTACTTGTATAAATAATAAAACAGTACAGAACACTTGTTGAAGTGGTAACACACTAAACCACATTTAATCAGCAACTCAAGGCATATCACAGAGTAAATTACTTAAGCCAGCTAAACAGGAATAATGGCTACCAAGCCTTGAAGAAAATTACACACCTCATGTTTTTGCTTCTGGGAATAGTCTCGTAAAAGAGATCTCACAAGCTTATTTCGCAGACACACCTTATCATTGGGATGGAACAAGAAAATGAAAGATGATAGGTGATGCACAACCAGAGCAAAAGCCATTGTTCCTCGCCTTGCAGCTCTATCAAGAGCATCAGAAACCCATGACTTTACATAAGCTTCCAAAATACCTTCATTATCCTGCAATGAAGATCAGATCTTTCTTAGGAAAAGATCCATCACACTTTACAAAACCTCAAGTAAGGCATTGAACCAATGCTTGAAAGTGACATATGACAATAATCTGGTCTCGATCAGTGCAAGTGGCAAAAGGATGACATATAAACTCAAATTAGAGAAATAAGAATAGATCATTTTGAGCCAGTTCACCTGATGGAACAGGTGCACGTCTCCCAATCAAGTTTAACCAGGAATAATGATAAAAACAGTTTGGGTTTCAGCTACTTACAGAACATGACTAATCAGAATGAATAAGTTCTTTTATTTCTATTTTTTATTTCAAATTTCTTAGTTTTTGCAAGTTACAACCCAAAGTATGAGCTTCATTCTTTTCACAACTTGAAGTGGAGAAAATTTGCTCTGCACTGCAGAACACACCTCCGCAATAATCTTTCATAAAAAGTTGATAGGGATAATACTAGTACCTCTATAGGTTCAAGATATCCTTCTGCCTCAGAAAAGCATTTCTCTAGTGGTGGCAGAATATCAAGCACACGAGCATTACTTAGGGCATTCCAAGCAGCAAGTCTGACGGCAGTTTCGGTGGCACGGTTTACATAAAGAGCTACTTGACGTCCAAATACTAAATCCCCATAAGATACAGCAGCAAACTGCTCAACAAGAGTTTCAAGAAATGTAGCATAACTCTCATTAATCACTGATTGAAACCTCAGACTCTCCACATGAGATTTGTTCCCAGTCCCATGCAATATATTTGGGCTTTTGAATCGCTCTTGTTCAAGTTGCTGACCATATAAGTCTTGCAAGGTTTCAAAGCTGTTCCTACTCTTGTCATCCTCAAGTACATCCATTCCAGGAAGCAATATCACAGATAAAGAATGCAATTTCCACACCAAATGCACATTGCGAACAGGAGAAGGAGAATCGCAGGGTATGAAAGTGGACATGGTTTCCAGTCCAAGTAGGAAAAAAATTCCACCTTTAGCAACTTCAAGCATATCACTGGGACCCCGCATACCAGTTTTTTCGCTGTTAGGGATGGATGAGATTGGACTGAGAAACCAATGAACAGGAAGTGGCAGTCTCTGGTAAGCCCACTCTGCCGTCAAAGTAGAGCAGTAATGACCTCGACCTGGAATGATTGATGCGTCCAAGCTCTCATGTATAGTGTCCAAAGATATACTACCCTTCTCAGAAGCCCTATCTGCATAGGAATTACCATCATCAACTGCTTTTGATTTTGTCTTCATGGACAGCCACCTGATTTTGAAATGAGAAGCTAGTATCTTGCCGAAATGTAAGTAGTCCTCTTTCTTATATTCCCAATGAAATAGTTTCATCCTTTTGTTAAGTTGGAGAAAATGCCGTATACAGAAATCAAAAAACATAAAAACTGGAAGTTGAAGTAAAAGATCAAATGCGTTCTCCACAGTGACTCTATCCCTAGGTCCAATAGATAAGCATATTTCCAATACTGTGTTAATTTTGTCCACATCAGGCATCATCTCCTCTTGAAATTGTGATTCCCTGGTTGAAACTAAACCAAAAATTTTAAGCATATGACTCAGCAATCCTGCATCTGTCTGAGCTGATAAAACAGTCATGGACCAGAATCCTCCACCAGCGGCACCCCAACCAACTCCTAACCCCGGGGCTGGCCCTCCTCTACCAAAGGTCTCAATAGACTGCACCATTTTCCATTCTGATGCTACAAATTTCATGAAAACATTGAGAACAGATAGCCATTCAGCCCTAGAACCATGCAATATGCCATCCAGAAGCACTTTTAGATCTCCCGAGGAATTGCCTCCTTGGAGTGGACCAGGGATCCCGCCCCTCACTAATGAAACCACATAATCAACCTTGGTCACAAGTCGAAGCAGCTCATGCAGGCAGCATGCAGAAGCTAATGATGTTTCATATTGACCTTGCCGTCTCAAGTGACACAGTTCCTCCACAAAAGAACCATGTTCAGCACAATGTTTTCCATGTTCTACAAAGCTTAAAAACCCATTTCTGATCATTTCAAGTCCAATCTTAAGGACAAAATCTGAAAGCCATGTTACATGCTGGGCACTTCCTTGATGACTTATTGCATCCTCTGGGTTCACTGCTTCAAGGATGGCCAAAAGCATTCGGAAGACAGCTGAATACACCCACAACAAGGAACTTACAAGAAAATCTTGAAAATTAAGGTCCCTAGGAAATTCATTTTTCCATTCAAAAACTTTAGAAATACCAACATCTTTCTTTGACGCAATCCACCTTACAGCTAAATCAACCATTGGCATAACATAACTCCAAGACCAGTTGTCTTGGAAATCACTGGGAAAATTGCTGTTATCATCTTCATGAGATTCTTGCATGTAGAAGTTAGGAAGTTTTGTAGCCAGTGCCTCCAAAACAAGATAGCACTCCTTTGAGATGGAAGCAAACTCACCAAGAACATTGTTTGCTTCAAGTTTCTCAAAAGTTGGTGGAGTCAGCCATAAGCACAAGGCAGGGAAGATATCAGGGAAGTATGATATGCAGCAACCATAATACATGCAGACCTTCCAAAAACGTAGTTGTTCAACCATCAAAGCTGCTGAAAGTTTACAGTTTTCTTTCCCTAACCTTATCCAGTGGTCAAGGGGATAAGTGCCTTGATACAAATCCCTTGTCATTGCTTGAAAAGATCCATCCTTTATAAGTTCAATGCAAATTTTCTTATCAGTTTGGGCCAACACCTGTTCATGTCACCATAGATAATCAACGAAACTTTGAAGAGAACAAGAATTTAAAAGGTCAATAATCTATAGGAATAAGTATCATTGATGATTTCCCAAAAAGACTTGATAAAATTTACCTTCAAAAGTCGTACAGATTTTATTTTCAAGGGATTGATATCATTGCGGTCTTCTGTAAATTGATGAACAATTGCAGGGAGCAACCCTTGGCACTTCATAATTGCATCAATACAAGTTGGGGAATGCCTAGCTATTGCTATAAGAACAGAGATAATGCACTCTTCCAAAGATGTTGAAGATCCAGCCTGAAATTACAGAGTAAGGCTTGTTCAAGATTAATACTCTTAAAAGCAGAAAGCACACAGGCCAACTTCTTTCAATCATATCATACTTAACACTAGTAAAATAGCAAACCAAATTACCATACATTGAAATGTCTTTTCATGAGGATAGCATCTACAAACATGAGTCAGTTCTTAACAAACCACTTTATATTCTTAATTGTGGAAGATGAAAAGATTCTACAATTTAATGCAGGAAAGTGTAAAAAAGCCCTCATTTCACACTTTCCATAATTTTCAGCACTTGCACTGGATATCATTAAGCATCTCTTTCAGGCATATTAAGTATGGCAGGTATAAGACTGACATAGTGCTTACCTCCAATAAATACCGCAACCTTGGAAGGATACCCATTCTGACCAAACCTGCAGCAAAATCTTGACTAGCAACAACAACGTCGTCCTGAATTGTTGGACTTCTTTCTGTCTCATCAGCAATCACATCATCACTGAAAGTCAGGATATTAGATGGTTTTGCACTGTACTTCCAAAAACCACCATGGAGAAAACCTGGATCAATCCCAGGCTTGCTTCTAAATACAGGGGCAGTGAAGATATCCTTCTCGCAAGTTGTTATATTCTGGATACAATATAAGATATAACCACCAAGTCAAGGACAAGTAAGGTTAAGTCAAAAGTACGAGTTAAAAGTCAGTTAGACAACTTTACCTCAAAGCTTTCAAAGAAACTCTCATTAAAATTAAAGCTCAGAGCACACTGGATAACTTTTGCACAAGCTAAAACTACTGAATTGTGGTTATCATCAAGGCACATCCTAAAAATCAAAGAAACATTAATTATATTTACGTAGGAACTTGGAGACCAAAGAAACAAAAGATAAGCATCACGTAGTAAACAGCTGATCAATTCATGGTTAAAATGAAAGGACAATCAACATTATGAGCATTAAGATACCTCAAGCATAAACCAAGATCAGGTTCAGGGCCAAGTGCAAAAGCCCATATAGCCTCCCAATCAACTGATTTGTCAATTTGAATAGACTTTTGCATGGTACACCCAACTTGATTTTGGTGAATACCATACATAGCCTTGTCAAGAACAGAAGCAAGTAAATGCAATGCAAGGGCTCTTTGTCCCGGAATCTGAAAGAAAAATGAATTGAGCATAGTAAAAACAGTTATTATCTTAGAGAAGCAGGAAAGAAAAAGTAATTTATTTAATTCAAAGTCAAAGGAAGGAGGTTAAAACTGTACTGACCACACTTCTAGTGAGATCTATAGCTTCTTTGATAGTGTAACCAGAAGCACCAGGGTCCCCCTCATTACGTAAAATATCACGTTCAGCAACACTTCCAGTCTTAAGCCTATCGTCAATGGATAAATTACCTTCAACATGAAAAATAGTTACACTTTTTTATATTGATGCATATGTCTATTAAATGATACGATTCTTGTAGAAACAAGCACCAATTATCTGAACAGTGGGATGCAGTTGAAATGTGTGCAAGAAAACCCAAGGCTTTCACTCAACTTTAGGGGAAATTTTGACAAAAGGACCAAAATGGTAGGAGATATTAGGAAAGAAGAAGGAAGGACTTCTATTCTACCTTGAAATGAAAACAAATTTGTTTCTGACCCAACCATTAGCAAATAAACACAAAATCACACACACATAATTAGAAAGAAGAGATAATGTGGGATTTTACAATGTCCAGAAAGTGTATCACAAATTCCTTGTGCTATCAGCATTACCTCACATAGCACGTACATAAAAGTTCTTGTTTTGTGATTCAAGAGGAAACATAACCACTGAAATGAGCTATTTATTTGCTCCTCAAATTCACAAAAGATAAATCTGAATTAATTTTAGATATAAAATAATAAACGTAGGGAAAAGGTTGCCATGAAAGAAAGTAAAATGCAGGCTGTGAAGAACATGGAAACTAGTAACAACAACAAGTCTATTCTTACCAGGCTTAGATTCAGCTTCAATAATATTGCCCTCCAAGGAAAACCTTAATCCCCTAACAGCCTCAACTCTCTCAGTCCAATTATTCCACAAACTGTCCTTGCCTTGAACTGGAGACTGGACAGCTCTATTATCCAGTCCACTTTTCACATCATTTAATGTACCAGTCATTGTGCCAGAAGTATCACCATTAGGATGTACAGAAACATCAGACTCTTTCTCAAAATCCTTGACCCTAAGAATACTAGTAATTTCACCAGTTTTAATCCCATCTGACCTTGAAAGATTTTGCTGCTTTGATTTTTGTCGACATCGTTTTGTTAATAACTTCAGCAATGCAGGGTTCAACTTCTCAGCTATCTCAGCTTGAGCTTCTGCAATTTCTTCAGATGACATGCTCTGCAAACGGGCTCGGTTTTCAGCATCAATTTCACTTTCAAGAGACATAAATCGTTGTTCATTGCCAAAACCATTAAATCTAGAGGCAGAAGCCATATCAGAAGTTCTTTGTTCTTGTTTCTTTTGCATCTCCCACAATTCAGAATCCATTTTGTCCACTTCTTCAAGCACTTCTGAAGCAGCATCTCTTGAGATCTTAGAAGACCACAATTTAGAATCCATTTTGTCCATTTCTTCAAGCACTTCAGAAGCATCAGTGCTTGATATCTTCTTAGAGTTGATATCTTCAGTAGTCTCTAATAGCTGATGCGAGTTATCTACTTCCATGTCAATTGTTGACTTTTGAGATTGCACATCAATATCATTTGACACAACCTCCTTTTTTTCAGAGGGTGGTACAAAAGAACTTAATGTCGTTTTAAAGTCCACTTCCATTGAAACCTGGTTTGTTGGAGAACAATGATATTGTATGTCTTTCTTCTTCTGTTTATTAATATCCTTAAGATGTAACCTATCTTGTTCCCCCTTACAAGTCTTCTCACTTGGAACTAACTCCTTCCATTTGCTTAGGTCCAAACCCTTTTTATGCTTCCTCGGAACTGGGTTTGCAAATACAGATATTTGGTCAAAATTAGTAGGATCATCATATTCTACGTTATCCCGATCATCCTCATTAGAAGCATCACCACGCATTCTATTGCTCATTGGATCCCAATGCTGCAAAAATCGAACCCAAATTCATGCAAGTAAGTTCATCAACACATACATTTTACTCTCCAATTACGTATAAAACCAGATGAAGTGTCATCAGTGGGTTCATATCACACCTGTTCTGCGTCAATTAACTCTCTTTCATTTATTTTCCTAGCATTGAAACAGCTAACTTAAGGCTCAAACACAGAAAGAGAGATTATGAATTTCATAGAAGGCCTGAAAGAAAGATGCAAGCTTGAGACTGAAACTAAGGCTTACCGGTCCATGTGATCGGTGGCGAGCAACTGGAAAAGGTAAAACAGAGAGTTTAGGCGGTGGAGTAGGGTTTGAAGGTTTCTTTTGGAGGTCATCTGATATGCCCTTTTCAAGGATTCTACCAATCAGAAGTGAAGCATTGTCTGTGTACAATCCCACATGGTTTGCTACAAAAACCCTCTGCCGTGAAGAGAGAGATTTAGAATTGTTTCTTTCAGGGCTGCCCATCTCCTTCTTCTTCGTCTTCTTCTCCTTAATACCCTGCTTTTCCATTCAATTTACTGCTAACCAAGTAAGAGACTTCGCAAGAGAAAAGCACACGTCCTCAAGTTGAACCGAAAGTTTTATCCTTTTCTTCTTCAACCTAATTTGAGAAATGAGATGGCAAGAAGATGGAACATACAACAAGACATATGACAAAGAGATGGCTCAAAATGATGAATCAAAGCAATGCTAATTTTGAACTCAATACATTGGAAACTACTTGAGTTGATTGAATACATAACAAGACAAATGCAAGCGTGTCTTATTTGTCTTTGAAATTGAAATGATTAACTGATACAAATATCATTATCCCACATTTCTAAGGAAGGATCAATGATTCCATTTAGCGGAATTGCAAGAATTAAGAGGAAACAGAACATGTGTACATAAACATACAGCATATTAAGAACAAAATTAAAAGGCATGCAAGGATTCTACTCGATGCATACCCACCCACGGGAAAAAAAAAAGAAATTTTTAGGGGATAATGGAAATGGAGCCTCATAAAGTTAACAAATGGAGGATGTTTTTCATTTTAAAAGGATAGGCTCCAATTTAGTCAATCTTGTTTCCAAATATTAAGATTAAACTAAGTGGAGGTTTAGGTGTTTTAAATTTAAGCTAAGGGCTACTTTACCTCCACAAGTACTCGAGATTAAGAATAATTCACAGATATTTGAAAGTTAGCAATATATTGCTTTATGAAAACATGAACCCAAATGCTACAACATCATGCCTTATCGCCATATACTTAGAATGTAGATACATGTGGAGCTCATATACTAATCAGTTACAATACATGTTGCTATAAATGCAGTGGTTATAAGCCTTCTGAGTATGTGGAAGGCATCTTTTCTACAAAATCTAATGCCTTTAGTTTCGGTGTGTTAGTGCTGGAAATTGTGAATGGCGGAAAAAACCATGGAATTTTTGTTTTGAATTTCAAAATAAAATTAAGTCATAAAAAAAATTTCAGTATAACCCAAAATCTGAAGCACATCCCCCCAGTCTGTAGCATTGTTTTTTAACACAATTAGCTTCAACTTGATCTTGTTTTAGAGAAATATGGTCAAGATTTGAAAACATAAAGCCTCGACAGCAGTTATTAGATACCAATTCTTTTCTAAAACACGTTACTAGATACCAATTCGTGTCTGAGATGTTTATTAATTGCAACTCCTATAATACAAACGTAATTGTTCAATTCTAATGGGGTATTTCGTCAAACACTTAACGTGCACACATGTTCAATTCGTCAGTCAGAACACAACCAAAACTCCACAATCCTCTCCAAACAAGCAGACGTGTTCAATTGTTCATGAATATGAATAATACGACAAAACCAAATTTGAGCAGAGAGAGAGTACCATAATATGTTATAAGATGGCCGGTGGTGCGCGGCGAAGGAGCAGGGGCAGTTGATGCAGCTAAGGACTGGTGACGCGGCAACGAGGCGGTTGCTGGCCACTGGTTTCGCGGTAGTGAGAGAGACAGAGACGGAACGGTGAGGTGAGGTGAGGTGAGGTGACTGACGTGCGTGAAAGTGAGAGTCCGAGACTGAGAGAGAGTTTAGACGTGCGGCTGCGTAACGGCGTGAGAGCGCTGAAAGGGAGGGACGGTGAAGGAAGGAAATAATAATAATAATAAAGCAAAACGACGAGTTGAAAGGGAGGGACGGTGAAGGAAGGAAAAAATAACAATAAAGCAAAATGAATTTGTTTTGCATAAAAACGACAGTCTACATAATTGGTTGAATATTATAAGAGATTAATGTGTAATGAAATTCTGTCTCAAGTTTGTTGAACCAATCACATTATTTTACTCATAAGTTAGCCTATAGATCTTCAAATTTAGTAATTTTAGTTGCATATGAAAACTTAGACATAGAACTAGAAATATCTAGAGAGATTATGACTTTATGACCTTGAAAATTGGGATATAAAATGGTGACCTAATGTTGCCCTTATTTTAGAGCTGCGTGTGATATTTGGTCTATATCTCATATGTTTAAAGTATAAATGGCCTTATCTTTGATGTTTTGGAAATTAGAAATATAGATGGACATATGTCTAGAAGACCACGGAGCCCAATTCTGACTTTTCTGTACGAATATTAAGGAACAACTAAACTCTATCATGTGATTTATTTTTGGACTAATAGTTTGCATACTTTTAGACCACTTTGGGGTTTAGCTTAAATTGCACTGTTTTGAGTTTGTTTTTGTTTCTAATTTTATCGAATGTTATCGGAATCTTTTTTAATGTGTATGAAACATTTCAAACAACGAGAAATAAATAAAATAGGACTTACCACATGTGAATTGGGAGACTGCATTGGAATATAAGATTGAGCATAATGCATTCCAAAGAAAATTTAATGTACATAAATTATTTGTATGCATATTCATTACTCATATGTGTAGGGTATGATTATACAAGTGTGGTTTTGATACCCTTGTAATGGTTGTAAACCATGAATTGCATGTATGAACGCAAATATAGATTTTATGATTTGAAATGTATATTATATAATATGTTAATATATAAATTGTGAAATTTGTACATGGTTAAAGGAAATATTATAGTACCTTCTCTATTGTCTTGGTTGTGGATAGATATGCATGTCTATGGAGTTACAGTGCAACTGCTACAATTTGACACCATCCACAGTTTGATACTTTCAGGTATCCACAGTTTAATATCTTGGAATATCCACACCTATAAAAAATGTGTAGTCTTAACATAGAAAGGAAACTTAACAATCATAAATAACAACTACAACATGACAACATGAATAATTGGTATTGATGAGCATTTATATTGATTGTAATGATGAACTGTAATGATGTGCAATTATATTGATCATTTGTATCAATGAGCGTTGAATATCAATATTTGACTTATAAATATGCATTTTCGATATATGTATAATATATTGAAGCATAATTGCATTATATACTTTGTTTAAGTATGCCATAATTGTTTACATGAGCATTGAATATCAATGTTTGGTTCATCAATGTGAATTTATGGTATATAAGTTGTGATATTTCTGAATGTGTATGCTTGACAGATGACTGCGGTGAGTGGTCATCCAAATTAAATGTTTTCTCTACTAAGTTTTCAAGCTTAGTATAGATGTTAATCTATGTAGTCTAAGTCATAAGAGTGAGGTACAGGGAACATATACAGGGATCAAGACCAATAAATAAAAGAAAAAATACTTTTGGAATGTGTTTTAGTTACAAATGATTGCATATGTAATAAAAAAGGAAATTGTATGTTTTAATTTGGATTATCTTGTAACTATAAAGACATTTGATACAGTTGCTTAAGGACTAGAGAATTTTAGAGAAATAAGAAAGCCACATAATAAAAATAGAGATGAAGATTGGGTATTGTTGAAAAATTGCCCACCCCTCTATTTCATTCGTAAATCCATATTTATAGTGGATTGGATTGGAAGATAAATATCTAATCCTAATAAATATCAAATCTTAACAAATAGAAGTCTTAAACTAGGAAACTAACGTTGGTTACAAATGAACTCTTATTTGGACCTATTCCTATGGGAACAAAACTCTAACAGATAAGATAGCTCTTCACGTGAGAACTGGTCTTCAAGCCAAAACGACATATCAATCCTCCCCTCTTTTAAGTCCCTTTGTCCCTAAGGAAGAAAGAAAGATAACTCCTAGCAAGCCATCGTGCATCTTCCCAGGTTGCGTCTTGTTCGGACGGCCTTTACCATTTAACCAATACTTCAAGTTTGGGTCTATAACGTTCTTTTTGGATTGTGAATTGTTGAAGCACCTTCTCTGGTTGGGAACCACGGTCTCATCTTCAGAGGTTGAGGAAGAGCAAAAGACGTCATTGGAGTTGGTCCCAAATACCTTTTAAGTTGACTAACATGAAAGACGTTATGTATGCGTGATCCTAGAGGTAACTTAAGTCGATAAGCAA
>JANIJH010000225.1:72379478-72394654 GCA_024520975.1 Erythroxylum areolatum | reverse complement strand
CTTAACCAATTCTATACATTTTATTATTATCAAAACATAAGTAGGATTTAATTTGTCAACCACCATTGATCCAACAAAAATTTGAACCTTTGTTCCATATTATTTGGATTAGACTTTAAACTATCTGTTTGTTGTAATTTGGATAAGACTTTGAACCTTGTATTCTATTATTCTGCATATAATGACTATATTGATGCATGGAATCACTAGTTTATTTTTTATTTTTCAGTTCATATTTAACTAGATCACCATGGAGTTCTTGTAACTAATGCATATAACCATATAGTTGCTCTCTTTCAACTCAATTAGTAAGTCTAGGAAATTATGACATACTAAAATCTTGTATTGCAATGTTACCATATTATAGGGAAACTACGTTTAGAAAGTTTATATTTCTTTACAGTGTTGAATTCACGGGATATATTTAGTCATCTAACTAGTATTATTGTTGTTTGAGTTCCTATTTGATTCTTTTGGAACATGAAGATTGATGTTGCAATTTTTAAAGCTGGTAATCCTTTAGTTCTGAGAGTTTATGTAGCGCTAGAAAAATAAAATGCAACATATATTTCTTCTGTAACATGATAAATTTGTTTTATAATACATGCAAATACGTGATAAAACGCTTAAATTTTAAAATGGCCAAATCTTTATATAACATTTGAAATTTTGTTAATATTCGAGCATAATAAATTAAACGTCCAAGATATGTAGTTACATGAGACCTACAAAATAAGACAAGAAATACAAATAGTACACTTATGTCAAATATTAAATTTTTATGAATTAGTATACAAACTCACCTATTGCGAGTAATAACAAATCTTACAGATAAGAATCTTACCCCAACACTTAGAAGATGTCTAATGAAAGTTTTTATAGTAACAAATCTTCGAGTCATTTACTAAGAGTAGATACTTGCAAGGTACCTACAAATTGAATGTTCATTAATGAGATATATAATTATATCATTATTAAGATTATAATTGAAATACTTAATTTTGTATTATTGACAAAAATGTTGACCAATATCAATCTTATCATTCGATATCCATAGATTAATCTTGTCATGACAATAAGAACAGTAAATGTAGAGAATCTAAAAGAAATGACATGATAATGATATAAATGAAATAAAATTTGTAACACTTTAACATATACCCTGGAAGTATTATATCATGCCTAGGGTGTATTAAGAAGTGAACATAATGAATTAAGTACATCTAATTATAGTAAGAGATATAATGGTACTTAATGTAAAAAACAAGAGTAAATGGATAATTTGTTCACTTCAGCATGAACATACATACTTAGACGTAAAATATGTACGAAAATTTTTGATATGTTTGCTTGGATTTATGAATGTGATATTAGGGGGAATTGATAAAACAAGCATTTCATAAGTAAATGGGATGTTTTTGGTTAAATTGGATGTATTTTTATGTTGCTTTTTCATTATAAAACCGAAGTTAGTTGATTTGAAATGTGTACCTTATTGAATGGATAGGTTCCATTAAACAAATTTATGTAATTTGGCCACATCTTCGCTTGTAGACCTCCCAATTGGGTAGTTTCAATTGGAGATTAGACTAGAGACGTAGATCTAAAACTGTCATGAAGGAACCAAAATCTGATTATGCCTCTAAGAGTTTTGAATTCTATTTTGAAGTTAAGTTTTGGCTACTGTCCTTGTTTTCAAATAGCCTGTAGTTTTTAAATTATAACTCTCGATATAATTAACCAAATTGCATGAAGTTTATGCCATTAGAAACTTAATACATAGAGGGATGAAATAAATTGATAATATTATAGGCTAATGTGGGAGTTAAAGGAAAAAAGGACTAATATGCAGTTTTCCTAACTTATGAACCAATAAGATTAAAGCATGTGTGTCTAATAGAATTGTAACATATGGTCCAATAGAATTGTAATACCTGGTTCAATAGAATTGTCACATGTGGTCCAGTGAGATTGTAACGTAAGGTCCAATAGGATTGTGACACGTGGTCTAATGGGATTGTAACATATGGTCTAATAGGATTGTGACATATGGTTTAATGGGATTCAAACATGTGTCTAAGAATAGAAAATTCATGAAAAGGCATATGGAGATGGAAGATGGACGAAACTTTGATGGCTTAAATTCATATTTTTCTCCTCTCCATTTCACCTTCTTCATCCCATCATTTTTCACTTGATGATTTAAGCAAAGTTAAAGAGAAAGGGAAGGAAAAGCATTAGAAGAATTATCTTGCCAATTTTAAGTTTTGGGACTCCACTTTGTTAATCTCTGTATTTGTGTACATTTGAATGTGTAAAAAGATTCATTTCGATGTGGAATGGTTGCTGGGATGATACTTTGGTGCTATTTTGGTGTTATTTTGTATGGAATTGGTTGAATATGACAAAAGATTATCGTGTAGTGGAATTCTGCTAGGGCTTGTTGAACTAGTCACATTCTTTTAGTCATAAAATAGCCTACAGACCTCTAAATTTGGTGATTTTAATTGCATATGAAAAATTAAGACATAGAACTAGAAATATTTGAAGAGACTTTGGCGTAATTATGGCTTTATGACATTGAAAATTGGGATAGAAAATGGTGACTAATGTTGCCTTTATTTTGGAGCAATGTATGATATTTGGTCTATAGCTCTTGTGTTAGAAGTATGAATGGCCTGATCTTTGATGTTTTGGAAACTAGAGACACAGATGGACAAATGTCTAGAAGACGACAAAAACCAGTTATGACTTTTTCTATACGAATATTAAGTAACAATTTGACTCTGTCATGTGATTTATTTTTGGATTGATAGTTTACCTATTTTTAGACCACTTTAGGGTAGCTTAAATTACACTATTTTGAGTTTGTTTCTATTTCCAATTTTTATCAAATCTTATCTGAACCTTTTTGAATGCATATGAAACTTTTCAAACACCGAGAAATAAATGAAATAGGACTTACCACATATAAATTGGGAGACTGAACATTAGAATATAAGATTGAGCATAATGGATTCTAAAGAAAATTTACATTTACATAAATGATTTGTATACATATTCAATACTCATATGTGTATAGTATGATTATACAAGTGTGATTTTGATACCCTTGTAATGGTTGTAAGCCATGAATTGCATGTATGAATGCCAATATATATTTTATGACTTGAAATGTATATCATATGAATTGTTAATATATATATTGTGGAATTTGCAAATGGTTAAAGGAAATGTTATAGTACCTTCTCTATTATCTTGGTTGTGGATAGATAGACATACCTATAAGGTTATAGTGCAGCTGCTATAGTTTGACACCACCAGTGTCCACAGTTTGATACCTTCAGGTTTCCAAAGTTCGATACCTTTGGATATCCATAGTTTGATATATTCGGATATCCATAGCACCTGTTATCTATACCTACAGAAAATGTGCAGGCTTAACATAAAAAGAAAACTTAACAATCATAAATAAGAAATACAACATGACAACATAAATAATTGGTATTGATGAGCATTTATATTGGCTGTAATGATGAATTGTAATGATGTGCAATTTTCTTGATAATTTGTATCAATGAGCATTAAATATCAATATTTAGCTTATAAATGTGCATTTTCAGTATATGGATAATATATTGAAGCATATGTACATTATGTAGTTTGCTTAAGTATGTCATCATTATTTACATGAGCATTGAATATCAATGATTGGTTCATGAATGTGAATTTATGATATACGAGTTGTGATATTTCTGAATGAGCAGCAGTCATCTAAATTAAGTGTTTTCTTCACTAAGCTTTCAAGCTTAGCATGAGTGTTAATCCGTGTAATCCATGTCATAGAAGTGAGGTACAGGGAACATCTGCAGGGACCAAGGCCGACAAATAGAAAAAAAAATGCTTTTGGAATGTGCTTTAGTTATAGATGATTGCACATGTGATTAAAAAGGAAATTGTATGTTTTCTTTTGGATTATCATGTAAATGTAAAGACATTTTACTATTGTTAAATGATAATGTTAAGCATTGAGAAATTTTTTAATATATATATGTATAGCATCGAATAGAATTTTATACCTTGAATGCATATACAAGAATTTAGTTTTTATGTGTGTTGATAGTTGTAGGTTCCGTATAGGAGGTGTTACAAAATCAATATACCCCATATGATAACAATAAAAATACTAATATTATTTTACTAGTGAGCATAATGTCTTCTTTTGATAAAATTAAGAACATATCATTTCAACTTTTGTTACGTTATGTAACAATCAATATTCTAGAATTCATTAATTAATAACATTTTTACACTCTTTCCATGTAAAGTATATACTATGTGCACGAGCAATAAAAGTGATATATATTTTATTTCTACCCATATTTCTCTTAATTCTATTATCATATCATCATATGTAAGATAATAAAAAACTAGAAGGCAATGATTAGAATTATACTCAATTTTAGGGTTTTATAAACACACATGAAGAAATGTTGCATATTTTAATTTATCTATTCTTTACATAAAAGATTTAAATTATATAAAAGCACATTAACACAAACTTAATTTAGGAATTTATAATCTTTTTATCTTCCTTCTTTTGAGATTGTTGGTTTTTTCAGTATTTTAAAACGAATTTTTACTATGAACAATGAAAGAATACTTTCAAAATTATGGCTAATGATTTTGGTTTTATTGTACTTGCAATACTTTATATAGGACAAATTAATCAAAGTTGTAAAAATCTTCATAAATTCTGATGCTTGCATATCTAATTTGATTGGGTTCATATTAGACTTAAACTTAGATTTTAGTTAAACCTAGTCAGGTATAAATTTATATCCAAATTTACTCATAAAATAAGTCTTACTTTCAACATTATAAAAGTTTTGAATTTAAGCCTAACACTTAACCTTATATTTTTAAAGACCTTTAATGGTTATACAAATTATAATCATTTATTGAATCACTATTAAAATAAAATAATCTATAGATTTTAAAAATAAAAATATAAGCTCTTACAATAATATATGGAAAATATTTATCATAATTTTTGACAAAAATTCAATTATGAAAGTAACTACTTTTTATTTAATTTTGAATAATCCACTCAAGTACTAAAATTAGATCAAAATAAAAAATAGATTCAAGTAATACAACCAAATAATATTTTATCAGTATTGTACTGTGCAAGACTTACTTTTAGAAATTTTATTGTCTTCATTATATATGTATTTGATAGAGATATTTACGGTGCAAGATCTAGAAATTTTATTGTCTTCATTATACACGTGTTAAAAGGTAGTAGGGTCTTGGCCTAAAAATATCTCCTTCAATAAAGTTTATTGTTTTGAAGATATGTATTTAGAAAGACAATAGGGCCAAATAATATCTTATTGTACTGTGTAAGATCTACTTTCAGAAATTTTATTGTCTTCATTATACATCTACTTTCAGAAATTTTATTGTCCTCGTATAGAAATTTTACTTGACAGAGATATATATTTTAAAAATAGTAGGGTCTTGGCCTAAAAAATATCTCCTTCAATAAAGGTTATTGTTTTGAATCAAGTGTCAGACAGGCATCAATCATCCAACTTGGTGAGGCTTGAGGTGCATCTTATCCAAGCAATTACAAGGATGTGGGGCAATGTAGAAACGGAACTATATCACTGGCAGTCTAGCGTTGCCTACATATAAAATGGTGTGTTTATCTAGGCTGAGATTTCATAAACGACATCCAAAGACTAATAGGACTTAGAGAAAAGTGAGAAATGGCAGAAGCAGAAAATGAACTTCTTTATAAAGTGGAAGAAGCAGAAGAAGAGGCAGCAGCAGTTGAAGCATGGAAATATATATTCGGATTTAGCAACATCGCTGTGGTGAAGTGTGCAATAGAGCTTGGAATAGCTGATTCCATCCAAAACCACCGGGGTCCCAATCCTGTAACACTGTCAGAGCTAGCTTCCAATCTCAAATGTTCTCCAACATCTCTTCATCGAATCATGAGGTTCCTGGTTCATTTCAGGATATTCAAAGAGCAGCCCATCACTGGAGATACGATAGGATATGTACAAACACCACTTTCTCGTCGTTTGCTTACAGGAGGAGAAGATAGCATGGCATCCTTCATTCTGTTTGAAAGCAGCCCCGTAATGCTATCAGTTTGGCATGGTCTAAGCGCCTCTATTCGGGCTGATGGGAACCCACCATTTGAGGCGGCTCATGGACAAGATTTATGGAAGTTTGCAGTCGAAAATCCAGGTCACAGCAAGCTATTCGTCGAATCAATGGCCTGTAGTGCTAGAATGGCTGTGCCTGCAATAATTGAGGGTTGTCCAGAGACATTTCATGGGCTTAAGACATTGGTTGATGTTGGTGGGGGGAATGGGACAGCTTTGCACATGCTGATTAAAGCTTATCCTTGGATACATGGCATTAACTTCGATCTTCCTCATGTTGTGTCGGAGGCGACAGAGAGGGATGGTCTAAGCCATACTGGTGGTGACATGTTTCATAGTGTTCCAAAGGCTGATGCAGCTTTTCTCATGGTCATTTATCAAAATTTTTCATCTTAACTATAGCTAATAGAACCTGCTTTAAATTTCTAACAAGGTTTAGTATTGAAAGAAACAAATGTAGATCGCTATATTCACTCTCAATTTTACATCTGTTATCGTTTTCTCTCGTCCCTGCCCGGAGCTTTCTGATGTTTTTTCTGAGATAGCTCGTAGGTTGACAAAAGTTAGCTAGATCTTCAACTCAGATTCTCTGTTTAATCTCTCACTTGGCTTGAGTCCAACTGACGTTAGTTAGTTATGATGTTGCAGCGGGTTTTACATGACTGGAATGATGAAGACTGTATTCAGATACTGAAGAACTGTAGAGAGGCCATACCGAAGGACACCGGGAAAGTTATAATAGTTGAAGCCGTAATTGGAGAAGACAGAAACGACAAGTTAGAGTAAGCGAGGTTGATGTTAGACATGGTGATGATGACTCATACCAGCTCAGGTAAAGAGAGGACTTCCAAGGAATGGGAATTTGTTCTTCGAGAGGCTGGTTTTAGCCGTCATATCATTAAACCGATTCGTGCAGTTCAATTTATTATTGAAGCATTTCCTTGATCACTGGCTAGATCGAGAATTTGAATTCGGGCACCCATCCTTTTGCACTATTACTATGTCTTCGCCATATAAAAGAATTATGCTAAGAATGGATGAAATATAACTGTTAAGTAATAATAGCATGGCATTTCGATGGCGGGCTTGACTTTTTAGTTTTTGTGGTAGTAATCATTTTTAAGTTATCAAATCAAGATTTTATATCACAAATTGTAATATCACGTTTATTAGTTATGTCATTATCACATTCTGCAATTATTTCGCTCAATAATAACCAGTCATATTTGTACCGAATGTAATTGGCTGTCATTACTGGTAGCAGTCGTAGTGTTGCTTTCAGAATTTTAGCATTCATATATCTTTTGTTATTAAGCTACTTCAAATAACTGTTTCGTTTGAGAATGTCATGAACGCATGGTTTAATATCACACTAAATTTTAAGTTCAGTATAAAACTAGAAAGAAACTTTATTTTTTAACAGTAATTCACGATACATGATACAAAACTCTAAAACTGATAGTTTAACCAAATCAACTAATAGTCCTAGCATGTTATGCTTTAGTGAATTGTGTGTATACAAATATTTCTTAGTTCGTATAATAAACAGATCCTAGTTAAATAAAGACAATAGAAGCCTGTTAGATGATAAAGCCTTTTTAAATGATAGGAGCTTCTTGGGCAATATGAGCCTTTTATAGGATAGGACCCTGCTTAAATGAAAAAATCCAACTGAATGATAAATCCTGTTAAAACAATTTAAAACAGAAAACACCTGTTAAATTGAAAAAAACCTCTTACAAGTTGAAAAAAAAAGGAGCATCTTATAAAAGTAAGGGAGATTCTTGTTAAAAACAAAACAAGCACAACATAATGTAGAAATTTAGAGTTAAAGAGAGAAAAGAAAGACACAGTCGATTTATACTAATTTGGTTTGCAACCCAAGTCTACATTCAGTCCCTAAGTATCCAACGTGAGTGTTTCACTATAAAAACCGCATATTAAATTTGACAAGTCTTTCCAAACTCTCATGTACATATTTTTCAAGTTTCTCCAATCTTCCACATTCGAAGTGTATAACAAGCTTCTAAAAAGTTTACAAAAAAAATAATTTCTCTCTTAATAGAGTGATTTCACTATCTAAAGTACAGTAGTAATCATATAATTCTCAAGAGTATAGATGCTGCTCAAAATGTTTCGACAGTCTGAATATGTTCGTTTTGCTTCATAAGTGTTGTTGCTCTTCCTTAAGTAGTCAATTTCTTCAACTAACCGTTGCTTCACTTACATCTTTAGTCAAATGGATGGATTTAACCTTGAATAATTTCGATATCATCTTTGCCAAAAATCTTCCAGTAATCACGGAGCTAATAGATGACCTTCATAATTAGTAGGATCCTTTCGGATAAATCATTTCTAATAAGATAAGTACATAAAGAAGGTTTATCCAAGGAAGAAAGCATATTTCCATTTCTAATAAGATAAGTACATAAAGAAGGTTTATGCAAGGAAGAAAGCATATTTCTTATGATTTTATTTCTTTTTTGAGAATTAGACTGTTAATTTTACAAAGAAATAAATCCAATTTGAATTTTGAAATATTATATAATTATCATCAAAATCATTAAATACAAACCTTGAGCTAACAATCTCCCCCTTTTGATGATGACAAGCAATAATAGATAATTTCGAAAGATACCTATCGTTTATATATCACAGTTTTTTACAATTTTAGTAGAATAATCAATCATATATATATTCGAGCAGTATTGAGAAATATGCAGCTAGAAATATATCATCAAATATTAGGAAAATATGCAAAAAAATCATATAAACTCTCCCCCTTTGTCATCATAAAAAAGAAATAGAGTATAGGGAGGAAAAAAACATAATTAAATAGAGGAAAAGAGTAAATGATGCATCAAGCAAAAACCATCAGTATAAATGAGCCAAGCAGAAAGCAAGTATCAGCAGAGTTATTGAAGAGATTCAAGGATTCTTTTTAGCAGAATCTGCATGTCAAGAAGTTGATTTTGTATGCTATCTATTTATTCTCGCATTTGTTCTTGATTGGCTTGAATATTCTTCAGTTGTTGTTGAAAATTTGCACTATTTTCATCCTGAGAAGGAATAATAATTTATTGGTCTAGAGTAGGATCTAATTTTTTTGCTACTCTTTCATATCTTTTGTCTTCCCAAATATTGTTTTACAATATTTATCCAAATTGATAGGGAATGGAAGGGTGAAACTTAGCCGGTGTATACCAATTCAAATTTGCGAAAGGAACTCCATAATGGTTGAAGATCTTAGTGAGCAACATTCCATAAGGTAGGCACCCGTTGATATTCTTATGATTCCCCTATCTACCATGAACCTTAAGATCGCAGTTGGAAGATTCATTTTGTTATCTTTTAGTAGATTTTACATCACATGGGTGTACAACAAACTGCACCTTTCAACTGAGCTACTCCTGCGAAAATTTGAAGTAGCTGAAAGCGATTTAAGGCATCGTGGTATTAGGTCTAATTGTCTGCTCCAAGGTCTCCCGTCTTGGGTGTTTTCAACATGAAGGCAGATGGATTTAACAACTTCGAATAACTCCAGATCATTAACATCCCACTTATGAAAGGAAAAATTAGTTCTCCCCATAAGACCTACTTCTAATATATCTCCTAAGATTTTCTCAGAAATTAGAATTTCACATTCATTCACTCATGAGACAATGGCTAGTTTTCCATTAATTTCTTCCTTTCTCATATGTGTGTAGAATATCCTGACTAGCTCTTCGCATACTATCTCATTTAATTTCAAAAAATTTTCCCAACCAATAGCAACAAAGTAAGGAGAGATAGATATACCTATGTCATAAAACATCATGGGAGGTAAGATTTGACTAGCAACCACCTTTCTTTTCTTGTATTACATTTTATAACAAAATTTAGCTTTCGTTGATTGAAACATTTTTTGTGGTATTGACATCTTTCCTTTTTGTGTAGCTATTTTTATCTTCTTTGCCTTTTTTTCCTTTAGAAATCATCTCTTCATGAAACAACTTATTTCTGTCAATAGTTTCTTCAGTCACAAGCGCTTTTCCCTTCTTTATTTCTTTTTCTTTTTATTAATTCTTGATAAGTGTAAATTGCATCGTGTTTTAGGGAATTTGATATATGTTTAGTTATTAATTCGATCACTTGGTATGTGTTTAGGTTAAAATTATGTTAGTTTGTGATTTAATTGTGCTTTAAGTGTGTTATGGATTAATACAAGTAATTGAGCTTAAATATTATGTTTTTGAGGAACCTTGATGTGTTTGCTAGTATTTTAAGGTCAATATCGAAGAGCAGAGGAGTTTCGGAGGGAATCCGGGCCACATCATAAGCCTGCAATCATGGCAGGTAGGTCACAAGCATGACAGAAGCTCTAGGTAAGCTCAAAGAAAGGCTCAGATGTGAGCCATGATCGTGGCCTGCAACAGGTAGACACGCAAACGCTTATGAATCACATATTTCGAGAGATTTTTTGAACCTTTTGGACCTTAGAAAAACCATAGGGCCACCCAAAACATAAAAAGGTATAAAAAGAACATAAAGAGGTAGAGAAAAGAGAGCTTTACATTAAGCCACTCTTGGAAACCATAAAGAGGGAGAGAAAGAAGAGAGAGAAGAAAAAGAGAAGAAGGAGGAAGAAGAATTGGATCCCGACGACGTTGCTCCCTAAATCAAGTGGTATCCCGATGTCACTACCTTCCCAATTTTTCCAACCTAAGTTTCATTCTCTTCATTTCCTTTTTCATTTAAATGTATAAAGTTGAGATGGATTGTATGAAAATGGGTTGTTGATAATGTTCTAAACTCTCCTTAGCGATTTTGCTTTAAGTTAATGTTAATTTAGCTATTTTGTGTTTATTGGTTTGGGTGTTGTGATTGATTAATGTAATTGCATGTTTCAATAAAAAACTGAGAGGGTGAGTCGGATAAAAATGATTAAATCAGATTAATGAGAGTTAGGCGATCTAATTGACCACTTAATCTATCTAATCGGTAATTTCATAGAGAGAGATCTTGTACGAAACCTGATTGTTTATTAGAGAGCTTTAGAACTAATTAGAATTGTAGATAACTTGTGAATTGAGAGATTGCAAGTTACATAATTCGATTAGGGTTTACAATTTAGGGTTTAGTGGTTATAACTTGAGAGGGAGTAATCAACCCTACGATCATCTAGAACCGATACCTTGTAAACACATAAATGGCTAGATTAGCATTAATGATAGGTAAAATCCCCTCATTCATAACTTGATTAACTCTCTTAAGAAATTTCCATTGTGACCTGTGTGACTGCTCAGATTAATTCAGTTTTATTGAAATTTTCGCTTTATAATTCTTGAATCAATTTCTCGTATTTACTTTTCATGTTCAATTGTGCAGTTTTTTATTTCTTTTTATTCTTTTCTTTTAGCCTTAGATAGCTTAGGATTAGGCTAGTACCCTCCTTGTGGGATCGACACCTCTTATACTATAGTCGCGACCTATGCACTTGCAGTTTTTGAGGGCTGATAAATTTTAAAGCTCGAACGACATGATCAATTATTCTTCCTCTTTCTTTTCAGCATCAGGGTTTTCTTTTTGTTTAAAATTTTCTCAGCTTGTTTTGAAATATTTCCTTTGGTTCGTGGTTGTCTAATCAACCGAGAATGTTCTTCATCTAAGTCATCATTTGTTACCCAGTGCACTTTTGATACTTGGGGTTTAGAAGAGATAGATTCAGTAACATGAACTTCACCATGACTATTAGTAGAAGATGGAGTTTTCTTTTGTCCTTTTGATTTGGTCCACGCCATTGTAATAGTGATGGATGAGGTTTAGAAGATTTGAGATGAAAAACATAAAGTTGGAGTGCAGAGAGTCAAGAGTGGCATTTCGAAGAACAACGAGGGTGAGTAAAGAAGAGAAGTTTGTTTTTGGTATATTAGGCATTTCTTCAGCATTGATTTCATGTGAAGATGAACGATTGTACGCTAATAAAAGAAGTGTAATCGTTTGTGTATCTTTTAACAAACCCGTACAACCACTTGTCAAAACTTTATATGCATCTTTAAATGCTAAAACGACAAAAACATAGAAAATTATCTTTTTATTACACGTGTCACTTGGACCGTCATCTCAAGAGACACCTTCTAAAAAAAGAGTAGCCTTTTAAAATGAAGGGGCCTACTATACTAAAATAGAGTTTTTAAGGAATTAGAATAGAAGGAGTCTACAAAGACAAGTAGCAATGAATATTTATGTAAAAATAATATAAGAGAGTTTGCACATTCCAAGTTTTTTTTAACACAAAATCTATCTTTAGAGAGTAGCTTGATGAAAATGTCAGCTACTTGATTCTTAATATTAACTTGCAAAAGATCAATGGTTCCTTCTAAAATATGATCTCTAAGAAAATGATATTTGATTTATATATGCTTAGTCCTAGAATGATGCACAGGGTTTTTAGAAAGATTTATAACACATGTATTATCACATAATATAGGTTTATGAGAAAAGTTTAGAGAAAAATCTTGTAGTTGATGCTTCATCTATAAGATTTGAGCACCATAGCTGGTTGTTGCTATATATTCTACTTTAGTTATCGAAAAGGCTGGGCAATTTCACTTATTGTAGGATCATGATACTATACATCTTCCAAGAATTTAACAGTGACCACTTGTGCCTTTTCGATCGACTTTATCATCTGTATAATCTATAGCATAATAACCCACTATGTCAAATGAATCAGTTTTTGAATACCATAGTCCAAAGTTCATAGTTCCGTGGAGATATAGAAAGATTCTTTTGACTACTTGAAGGTGCCTTTCTTTTGGATTTGATTGAAAGTTTGCACAAAGACACATACTAAGCATAATCTCTTGTCATAAGCTTGTAAGATATAGTAGTTATCTAATCATTCCTATATACTTTATCTCATCTGTAGCTTTTCCTTCTTCGTCTTTATTAAGTTTAGTTCTAGTGTACATGGGAATACCCATCGGTTTGGCATTCTCAAAATGATATTCTTAATAAGTTCCCTTGTGTATTTATGTTGGCTGATGAAGATTCCATTTTCTGTTTGTTTGATTTGTAATTCGAAAAAGAATGGTAATTCTCCTATCATGCTCATTTCAAACTCCCCCTGTATTAATGCTAAGAATTCTTCACAAAAGGAAGGATTAGTAGCACCAAATATTATGTCATCAACATATATTTGCACTATGAGTAAATCATTCTCCTTTCTCTTAATAAATAAGGTTTTATCGACCTTTCCTCTTTCAAAGTTATTCTTAAGCAGAAAGTTACTTAACCTCTCATACCATGCTTAAGGAGCCTACCATACAGAGCTTTAGTTAGCTTCATCACATAATTCGGATGGTTTTCATCTTCAAAACCTAGGCGTTGCTTAACAAATACTTCTTTGTTAATGTAATCATTTAAGAATGCACTTTTAACATCCATTTGGAACAAATTAAACTTTCTATAGCATGTAAAGGTCAGTAAAATTCTAATCGATTCTAATCTAGCAATACGTGCATAAGTTTCATCAAAATCAATACCTTCTTGTTGATTGTAACCTTGAGCGATAAGTATAGTTTTGTTTCTTACCACCTTACCATTTTTTGTCAAGTTTGTTTCGAAATACACACCGAGTCCCAATGATTTACTTGTTTTGAGGACGAGGTACTAAATTCTAGACTTTGTTTTCATCAAATTGATTCAGTTCGTCTTTCATGGCTAATACACAGTTTTCATCAGTAAAGGCTTCTTCAACGATCTCTGGTTCTATCTGTGAGATGAGAGCCATAAAGTTGTTTTTGAACGATAATCTTATTATTATACTTTTAGAGGGATCTCCATTCTATCAGTGTTTTTTGTTGTATAGGCGCCTGTTGAGATGAAGGAACCTACTTTGTTTTGGCTTCAAAAGGGCCTTCTTGATTTTGTAATTATGAGGGTATTATTGGTGTAGTTTGATTCTTTGATGTGTTTTAAGAATCAAAAGTTGCTCTTTATCATCTGAATCAGTTGTTGTTGTCGATGGTTGATTGAGCCCAAGTTTTTTATATAAATTGGACATTGTCATGACTTTTACTACACTTCTTGGCTCCTATTTCTAGATTTTATGCTTTAATTGACTCTTGAGTATCTATCTTTATTTTATTTAGTTTGAGAGTAAAAATTATCATAAATCAGTATTAATTGCACTAATTAATTTTTAAGAACAATTGATACTACAAACTACCATTCGTTCATTTTAGGAGACTAAAGGAGAAGTGACTCAAGAAGAAGATATAGAGTCAAAGAAGGTTGAAGTTAGGTCAACAAGTGAACAGGTGCAACAGGAAGTTCGCTGCGGCAAAAGGATCTGTCACTGCGGCGAAGTATGAAGAGTTCCAGGCAAAACTTTGGGGAAACGTTTGCCTTGCCGCGGTGAAAGAACTAGCAAAGGAGCAAAAAATTTCAGGAAAAATTTGCCGCAACGAACTTATCTGTCCCTACGGCGAACCTTCGAATACCCGAACCATTTCAGAAATTTACCCACTGTGCAACCTGATCCAAACCCATTTTTTTCATTTAAAACCTACCATATTAGGTTAAGAGAGCCGACACTCATAACACACATATAACACCTTTCACTCTCTCAACTTCGGACATTCATCATTCCCTCTCCTCCATCTTTCATCGTCAACTTCTCCACCGACAGCTGCTACCATGGATGCTTCCAGTGGGCTTCTGGTTGTGAGTTCTCCTGAAGTAATGCTTGGCTAGGCAACTCTTTCTTTTTGAAGATGTAGCAATGGCTAGAGTTCAATGGGCTTCAAAGGGGAGTAGTTTGTTCAATATTTAGCTACATTGTTATGAACTCCTAGGTTTAGGATTTGTAATTTTGTAGTTGAATATTCCTGAGTAGAGTTTAATCAAGTGTTGAACATTCAATGTGTTAATTAGGATTTGTTGATGTAGAACTTGGAACTTGAATATATGAAGTCTCATATATGTCTATTTGTGATTTGGTTAATTCTC
>JANIJH010000225.1:72253664-72263760 GCA_024520975.1 Erythroxylum areolatum | reverse complement strand
GCGATCGTGTTTCTCCGTTCTTTGTTCTCGGATGTCGGCTCCGTTTGTTAAGTATCGATTCCGCTTCGCTTCGTTTTGCTTCGGTACTTTCGTTTTTTGTTTCGCTTCATCTATTGCTTTGTTTCCGATTCGAAATTTCGATGCGAAATTTCCGTTTCCATTCGCGTTCGTTTCCTTTGCTTTTCGTTTTCCGGTTGGGATCCGGTTCCCGGATCGGGTTCCAACATAGGCGATGTATGGACCCGTCTGTTGTAACACAGTTGGCTTTAAGCCATGCAAATGGGAGCTACTCTTGGTAAAAAGGATATGGGGATGTGCTCTGGTCTAAGTCCCAAAGTTGCCTGGCATGAGGGTAGTCCCGGAGCAGGTGAAGGACACTTTCCCGGTGCGCTCCACAGCGTCCACACAAGGGAGAGGCACAAAGGCCCCGCTCATACCTCATTTCGTTTGTGGGAAGGCGATTCCAGGTTGCTAACATTTGTTTTGCTTGAAAAACAAATATTTAGTTTGGCAATGAATTGTCTAATTGATTTTGTATTTGTGACGGCGGAAAGAACCTTATTGTTTTCAAATTGCAATAACATCATCAATTTTTCAATTAAAAATTAATTGTTTATTGTATTTGTTATATAAATTATATTGATAACTTTAGTAATTATTAAATTATTAAACATATTATTTATTTTGTTAGTAATTCAAATAACATTTTAAAATATATCCGCAGTTAATTGCAAGTGAAGCGGATATATATGAGAAGACAAAGCTATGGGGAGACAATATCGCAACTCTTTAAAGGATCAACCAAATATTAGTGACAAGAAAGAATTCTTGAACTTGCACCAACAAAAACAATATGAGAATAAAAAAACTAACGCTAAAACAAACACCAAGATTTATGTGAAAAATCCTTTAGTGTAGAGGTAAAAACTACAGAACAAATGACAAGCAAATCTACCAAACTCAATAACGATTTACAAAAAGTTGATCACTCACCCCATAACAACAATTTGTCTCATAAAGTTTTACCGAAGTTGATATCACAATTAACAAACACTCAAATTAATCTAAAAACAATCAAACAAGGATGAGAATATAACACTATTGCTCTCTCTCTATTTTTTCTTACTTTTTTATGTTATGGTTGCACTCTTTACAAAAACCTACAAAATTTTCTATTTTATATCACAAATACATTTTCTGTGCAGTGCACTGTCACTCTCACAATTGTGTAAGTGACCATGTATCTTCAACGTCGCCTCAGTCACAGTTGTACACGGTTGTAGAGAGTTGTATGATCTCCACACACGATCGTAGATCTTCACATAGGCATGTACACAACCGTGTATGTCTTCACTCTTCACATGTTCCTTCATATGTTTCCAAAGACTAAAACGATTGATCTACACAGTTGTGTAAGTTAAGACATAGATATGTAGCACCCTCCACAACTATATATCTCCTCATAAGAGTTTCATCCATCTTGTCTTCGTTTGTTTGTCATTCCCATAAACCATAAAGGCGTCTGTCATCACCAAAAGTCTCAAAAATAGGGAAACACTCAACAATCTCCCCCTCTATCCAAATATAAGGAAGACATATTATTCTCCATTATCTATTTATGATACATCCCTACAAGCTTACTACAAAGCTCATGATTGTTTCTGAGAACCACTTTAGTCAGCATATCAGCACCATTTAAATCTATATAAACCTTCTTCAACATTAATTGTTCCTCTTCTATCATGAACCTCATTCAATAATATCTTACATCTATGTGCTTTGTATATAAATGATATATAGTATTTTTTTCTCCAATCCATAGTACTTTGACTATCACAAAATACTACATAGTCTTTTTGCTTCACATCCTACTCTTAAAAAAACATTTTTAGCTAGAGCATTTCCTTACAAGCTTCCATTGCAACTACATACTTTGCTTCAGTAGTAGATAAAACCACAAACTTTTGTAGCTTAGATTGCCATGAGATGGCTCCCCTAGTAAACTTGAAGTGGATTTTTTCCATTAAGATCTCTAGCCATATCATCCATAAAACCTTTAACATTGGCTTACCATTACCAAATAACAAACTCTAGTTCAACATGACTCTCAAGTATCTCATAATTCATTTCACTACTTCCCAATGAACCTTTCCTAGATTTGACAAGAATTTGCTCACCATCCTAATAACTTGACCAATAGTTGGCCATATGCATGTCATTACATAAATCAAAGACCATACTATAGATGAGTATGAGTATGGGGAAGAGAACATACCATATTTTTTCTTTTTCTATTAAAGTACATGCACGCTTATATAGTTTGAAGTAAGATGTCAGTGACATGCTAACTAGCTTTGCATCCTTCATATTGAACCTTTTTATCACTCATTTAATATATCTCTCCTTATATAGTCACAATCTTTTATTCTTCCTATATCAAGTTATCTTCATGCTTAAAATCTACTTTGTAGGTCCTAAATCTTTCATACCAAAAGATTTGGACAAATCCACCTTCAACTTTTGGATTCTACCAACGTCTTCACCTACAATCAGCATATCACTAATATAAAGAAGAAGAATAATGAAGTTCTCACCTGAGAACTTCTTGAAAAAAACATGAGCATCAACATAAGTTTTTTTAAAACCATGATCCGTTATAAAGGAATTAAACTTCTGATACCACTGCCTTAGAGCTTGTTTTAAGTCATGTAGACTTTTCTTCAACTTGTAAATTAAATTATCCTTGCCTTTAGCTTTAAAACCTTTTGGCTGCTCCATGTATATCTTCTCTTCCAAATCGCCAAACAAGAAGGTTGTTTTAACATCTGTCTATTCAAGTTCAAGATCCAAACATGAAGTTAGATCCAAAACTGTTTGGATTGAGGTCATTGTGAATACTGGTAAAAATATTTCATCAAACTCTATACCCTTCTTTTCACTTAATCCTTTCACTACTAGCCTTGCCTAATGCTTTACCAGCTTGTTACCATCTCTCTTTATCTTAAACACCCACTTATTCTTCAATACCTTTTTACTGACCAATCAGAATTGACTCCTAAGATCTATAATTGCCTAAAAAGGTCCAATATACATACATTGTCAGACATTTTGAATACCAATCAAGAAGACCTTATAAAAATTGAACATTTTTTCATAGAAGATATAAAACATATATTAGGCATTCTAGAAACAGAAAAGCATTTTGCAATTGATTTACTAAAGAATTCATTCTAAATCCATTGGATTTATATTGATTTTCATCTTTAGCTCATATGTATTATTCTTCTTTAAAGAATCCATCTCTTCCTTTATAGCTAAGACTCAGAGATCTTTATCTTCACAAGATGAAACCTCTTGCACATTCTCAGGCTCCACCTCAATAGTAAGTAAAAGGTATTCAGAACTTAGATACCTTGTAGAAGGCCTTTTCATTAATTGTTGGATCCAATTGCTCCCCCTTCTCACTACATTTTCAGTATTATTTAGATGTAGTTCATGCAACTCATCATTATCAAATTGTATTTGATCACCATAAATGTGTGTTTGGTACAAACTTTATCTTCTTCACATGTAGACTGCTCAATAGTCAAAGGAATTTGTGAAGAGCTAATAATGCCATATGATGAGCTACAATGTGATGATTTATCTCCTCATAAAAGATCAGTAACTCTCTCATACTTCAATAACACCACATCCCTTCTCCTTAACATTTTTTCTTCTTTAGGTTATAAAATCTGAAATTAAACTGATCACCACCATATCTAACAAAGATGCAAGGTATATATTTTGAGTAACATTTCTTTCTCTGATCCTTCGATATGTATCTTAATATCTTGTAGCCAAAAAATCTCAAATGATGAGATATGGGATCTTTGCTAGTCCACGCTCTCTTGGAAATCTTAAAGTCTAATAGAAGTGAGGGATCTCGATTCAGATAGACCGCAACTTAGACTACTTCTCCCTAAAATGTCTGTGGCAACATAGACATTCTCAGCATGCAATGAGCCTTCTCCACAATGGTTTTGTTCATCGTCTCATCAACCTCATTATGATGTGGAGTCCTTGGTTCAATTTTCTCATGTTTAATGTCATGTGATGTATAAGTATTTTTCAAATACCTTAGAAGCATACTCCCCTCCATTGTCTATTCGTAGATACTTCAGCTTCCTCTCATCTTCCCTTATCCCCTCCATTGTCAGAGCAGGTTAGGCTAGGCCTGGGTGGGCCCGGGCCCCATTGCCATCCTTATACTTGAATCTTAGAGTTTAAAATATACACCGAATTTTTTCTCAAAACATCATCCATAAATGTAACAAAATATATGTTACCTCTTAATGACTCCTCCTCAATAGGGCCATAGACATCTGAATGTACCAACTCTAATATCTTCAAATTCTTTGAAGATTTTCTCTTGAAAGAGACTCTATGTTGCTTTCTAGCCAAGCAAGGATTAAGTGGTAGTGAGTTCTTAACTAGGATAAGGGATTTACTAGACAGTAAATTTAATCCTTTCTTGCTCATATGTCTCAATTGTTGATGTCACAAATTTAGTGAAGTTCCCTCATTGACTGTGTATACTTCTCCACCACCACACACCTTTAAGTGTATATTGTACAGTGAGTAACATAACTCTCCTCGGCTACCATCATTGCCCCTTTAGATAGTTTCCACTTTGTATCCCCAAAAGTGTGTTAAAATCCTTCTTGATCTAACACATTAGCCAATAACCAAATTTAGCCTTAGTTTGGGAATGTGTCATACATCTCTAAAGGTCAGTAAGCATCTGAAGTTTTTTTGAACTCAGATATCTTCCATACCAATTATCTTAGTGGAAAGGATTGACTTGCTAATCGTCACTACTAGCATCTCCCAATTATTTGGTAACGAGCTCAATAGGAATAAGGCTTAAAGCTAATTATCAAGAATAATCTTCAACGTAGTAAACTTATTGATTGTGTCATGGAAATCAATTAGACGTTTCAACACTAATTTTCCCACTTTCAACTTCTAGTTAACAAGCCTCTTAATCAAAGAGGCCCTATTATGAACAATCTTCCTTTCATATAGATCTTCTAACTTCTCCCATAGCTCAAAAGGATTTTTTTTCTTAAGATACATGGTTGAATATGCTCATACCAATCAAGTGTATAATAGTGCATAGAGTTTTCCACTTCATTTTTTCTCATTCTCTATCTGACATCTTTTCAAGTCTTGAAGGAACGTTATCCTTCAAACCTTTTTCCACATCAATAAGATCAAAGAGATCTTTGCAATATAGAAGGTTCTCTATCATAGGCCTCTAAATCGAGTAATTTGATAACATTAACTTGACCATAGAGCTAATTTTGCCTTCTATTACAATGACTCTGATACTACTTGTTGGGAGACAACAACACAACTCTCAAAAAGATTAACCAAATATCAACGATAAGAAAGAACTCTTCAACTTACACCACCAAAACAATATAAAAATAAGAAACTTAACTATGAAACAAGCAAGAAAATTTATGTGGAAAACCCTCTAATGTAGAGGGCAAAACTACAGGATAACCAACAAGCAAATTCACTAAAATCAAAAAGGATTTATAGAAAGTTGATCACTCACTCTACAACAACAAGTTGTCTCACAAAGCTTACTAAAGTTGATATCATAATCAACAAACACTCAAACTAATCCCAAAAATTTAAACAAGGATGAGAATACAACACTATTTGTGCTCTCTCTGTTTTTCCTTAATTTTGGACTTTATGGTTGCATTCTCTACAAAATGTACATATTTTTTATTTTATATCACGAAATAGGTTTTTCTACATCGTATAGGGTCACTTACACAGCCGTGTAAATGACCATATATCTTCAACACCACCTCACTCATGGTTGTACACGATTATAAAGAGTAGCATGGTCTCCACACGTAACTGTGTATCTTCCCACAGGCATGTACATGACCATGTATGTCTTTACTCTTCACACATTCCTTCACATGTTTTCAGAGACTTGAACAGTTAATCCACATGGCCATGTAAGTTAAGACACATTCATGTAGCACGCTACACTACCGTATATCTCCTCACAAGAGCTTCATCTATCTTGTCTTCATTTATTCATCATTTCCATGAACCATAAAGGAGTCTACGATCACCACAAATCTAAAGAATAAGGTTGAATACTCTATTAAGCTTCAATGTGAAAGCACCATCAAATAAATAATATCAACTAAGAAATAAATACAGTAAATGGTACAATGATTATAGAACTCAACTTCATGTAAAAAGTAATTATATTTTAAGTACAGGTTAGTATAAGCATTAAATGTTAGTCATAACAACCTTCTCTAGTTCATGCTTTATATGTAAATTTATTCTAAATAATATTTCAAGCCTAAGATTCACCTAAGATGATCTACGACACAATTGATTCAACACCTTCAAATCCTAAGATTCATGTTATAAACAAAATAAAAAAAATGCTAACCTTGATCCAAGCTCAATATGTGTAATCCCTTCTTGATCACGAATACCTTCTCTACCCAAAAGCTTTATCCACTCTCACCTTCTTCTTTTCTTCATTCTTTTCCAATGGTGTAAGAAAGTATGTTTCTTTGATATTTGTCAACGTTACTTAACTGAAGGGAGAGGTAAAGATTTTATTAATTATAATAAAACCCTAATGACTCTAATTTTCTTTACAAGCCCAATAATTATTATTTTGGGCCCACTTCATATTGGAATCAACTAAAGTAATATAGACACACTTTATGATTATTAAATTAATCTAACAATCTCCCACTTAGTCCATGTTACAACTTGATGACCCAACAATACAAGTTTGCACCATATATTGAATCTATCAAGTCATCAAACTTAAATAAATTGAAATGATGGGGTCATGGCAGTCACAAGTCAGTTAACGACATGATTCCTTCCATGTATCACACAATCAAGTTAACTCAAAATAATTATAATCGAGAAACACTATAATTCTCATCTTTAATGTTTTCTCAAAACATAATTTGTCATCACAATAGAACAATATATGTACACAACATAATGTGACAACCAACAAATAAGCAAAAACTTAACGTTACTTGAATTCATGAGTGTCATAATAACACTAGCACATATCCAAACATATGTATATACATAACATGATCTCATGCTAACAAGGACTTATCTATAATGTCTATCCTTACAACATAGCCAGTAAATATTTTAAACGGTAATCCTTTAGTTAATGGATCTGCTTCTATTACATCGATTCTAATATGCTCAATTGTCACTTTATATTTTTACGCTTCTTCTTTGATTGACAAGTATTTCAAATCCATATGTTTCGCACCCTTAGAATACTTGTCATTTTTAGAAAAGAAGACAGTTGTAGAATTATCACAATAAATTCCTAATGATTTAGCAGTCGACAATAACTAATCCTAAGACAAAGTTCCATAACCACAATGCTTAAATAGTGGCCTTAAAACATGCCACAAATTTGGTCTCTATAGTGAAGTAGCATGACAAACTATTTTCCACTCTTACAAGAAATTGCCTATCCTACTAGTTGGAATAGATAACCGAAGATAGATTTCCTTAAGTCTACACAACCAGCATAGTCTAAATTTGAATAATCGATCACTTCTAAGTGATTTGATTTCCTATATATGAGCATGTAATCCTTGGTTCCTTATAAATACTAAAGAACTTTCTTTATAGCTTTCCAATCCGAGATTACTTTGATATCAGCCTATCATTCTAATATATTTGATTTCCTTTCATTCCAAATCATTTTTGGGACATTACATTTCACTAAACTTATTCCCCTTTTGAATTGAAACTACCCTTATTGAGCATTTTTCCATCATAAATCTCTCTAATAGATTACCACTTTATCATTTCTAAGACAACCCTAATAATCCTTTTGCCCTATTATAGAATATTTCTATTCCAATCACGTAGGATGTCTCACCCATATCTTGCATTTCAAAGTTATTAGAGAGAAATTTCTTTATATTATATAACAAGCCCAAATCATTAGTAGCCAAAAGAATATCATCAACATGTAGTACCAAAATAATGAACTTGCTCCCACTACCTTCATATACCTATCAATAGTGTTCTCTACAAAACCATAAAAAGTAATGGTATCATTGAACTTAAGATATCACTGTCAGGAAGCTTGTTTCAAACCATATATTGACTTCTTTAAATTACATACCATGTTTTCCTTTTCTACAGTCACAAAACCTTCCAGTTGGTCAATATAAACATCTTCTTCTAAGTCACCATTCAAAAAAGTGGCCTTTACATCTATTTGGTGAAGTTCTAATCATAATAAGCTACCACAATTCTTAAAGAATCCTTCTTCAAAACTAGAGAGAAGGTCTCTTTAAAATCAATGTCATCCTTTTGAGTATAACCTTTGGCTACAAGTCTAGTTTTATACCTTTCGAGTCCCTTTTGGTCTTAAAGAGTGCAATTCTACCTTTCAGCTACACCATATTGTTGTGGTGTACCGGGCATTGTATACTATGCACGAATGCTCCAACTTTGAAGAAATTTTACAAATGGACCTAGACACTATCCATTTTTATCATATTTATAATAATATTCACTAACTCTATCAAACTTACTACTTTCACTTTTCTATCTAACTACCTTTCTACCTTATTAATGAACACCTCAAGAATGTCCACTGATTGAGACTTTTCATGCAGTAAATAGAGATAAAAATAACATGAATAATCATCAGTAAAGGTGATAAAATACTTTTCACTGCCCTAAGATGGATCATGAAATGAACCACATATATCATTGTATATTAATTCAAGTAACTCGGCACTTTTTTGTTTGAATTCTTAGATATGTGTATGGTTTGCTTATCTTTAATGCAATTCACTTACACATCCCAATCAGTAAAATCTAGTTGAGGCAAGATTTCACTTTTCACTAACCTGATCACCCTTTTTCTAGATAGATGACCTAACATTTGATGAAACAAGTAAGTAGAGTGTTCATTATGTGCATTACGTTTATTACTAATATTATGTTCAACATGAAACATAGATTCAGAATAATTAATATCAAGGCTGAAACGATATAAATCATCCATTAATGTACTGGAACCATAATAATATTGTCGTTTATACAAAGAAAAAATATTTATCCAACTTACTAACAGAAACTAAATTTCTAGCACATTCAGTAACATAAAGACATTTTTCAAGATCTAGACTACAACTAGTGTCTAAGAGCAATCTGTACATCCTTATTCTTTCTATTTGTTCTTTCATTCTGTTACCCATATACAGAAACTCTTTAGTTTCAATTATGGTTTGGATTGAAAGGAATCGTTGGATAACATGTGACACTTGAGTAGTTGCACCCGAATCTAACCACCAAGTATTATTGGACATCTCAATAAGATTTGGTTCAAAACATGCTAAAACATAGTACTTACCTTTCTTTTCAAAAACAAGCCTTTCTCTTAGGGCAACCTTTCTTAAGGTGACTAGCTTTCTGGTAGAAGAAACAACACTACTTTTTATGGATTTAGCCCTCATTAACCTTCACTGGGGCTTTGTTGTTGGGACCCGATTTTGAAACCAGACCCCAACCGGAAAAAAAGACGGAATCGGAATACAAAGCGGCGGAAACATAAGAACATATCACAAAGCGAAACGAAAGGCGGACAAAGCGGATCACAAACGAAACCGAAAAACAAATCGAATACGAATCGAATGGCTCGAAATCAACGAAAACAAAAACGCTTAAGAACAAAACTTAACTCTGACATCCAAAAACGAATATGTTAGAAGAATATCGCGTTGGAAACCTTAAGACATTTAATCTAAGCCAATCCAATCTGGTATAAATATTTTTTTTCTTTTTCATTTTATTCATCTTTATTCAATGGCGTGCCCACGTTTCAAAACAATACAAATTCTAAATGGAATTTATCAATTCCACAACCTCAATTCATTTCATTCTTCTTTTTCAGTCATTTTCCATAAAAATCTCGCACCTACAAAAATAAATACCATCAATTCTCAAACAATTAGCACTTCGATATTTCCAGTTCAATCAACACAATTCATCGGAC
>JANIJH010000225.1:72242435-72253564 GCA_024520975.1 Erythroxylum areolatum | reverse complement strand
AGGTCTTAGCACCGAACCTCTATAAAAACAGTGTTTGATCTTCTTCCCTACTCTTTACATTTAAATTTGTTTAAATTACTATTGTGAGAATTAACTTCTGATTTTATTGTAGAAAATTCAAAAAGATTTAAAGATCTATTCAACCCCCCTTCTAGATCGCTTACAGACGGCATGGTGGAGTTGGCTTTGGGATGGTCGGAACGATGGCATCCAGTGTTGCACCGAGAGCACCTGGCCGTAGATGATCCACGGTCCGTTGGTGAGGGCGTGGAGATAGTCATCCTCCTCCATGAACCGCATTAGAAAAAACTTATGCTCCAAGCCCACGATTTTAATAGTTCCTCGAGGTTTTCACAGGTTCTTCAGCCAGGTTACTAAATTCTAGAAGCCTATCCTCCGTCCTAGAAGCTTGACGACCACGGTCTGTGCCTAGCGGTTTTCTAGTTTCATCTTGAAATTCTGGGACAACGCTATACCACCCCCCATCCTCTCCCGACAGTTGGCATATATCCCCCTCTTCAGGTTCAATGGGGTCTTCTACAGACCATGTGTTGTCCTCGCCGGGGTTGGCTTTTGGCGTGTCCCCCGTCAAGGTTGCGCTGTAGGATTGCTTCGGGCGTGGTGGTGTCTCATCCTCTCGTTTCCTGGTACGTCCACGCTTTAGAAGGTGGCCCTCCTGGTCAAGAGATGCCATGGGAATCTCAACGTGTGGAGAAGAAGCTCGAAACCAATGGAAGAAACTCAGTTGGGAAGATCGCAAAAATTCGTCACCTTTTCTCGCTCTATACATTCTGTACTTCTTTCAGGGTTTCTTGTTAGTGTTAGAATAGGAATCATATTTTTCTAGCCCAATATCCATACACTCTCACACACATTTGCAAAGCATCACGTCAAGTTTGCCTCAAACATCTCTCCAACTTTATTCTTTCAAAACTTAACAAGTGAAACCACAATTAATGCATGTAAGTCCTTATACCAATCTTTTGCTTTTTCAAAATTCATGCATACTGTAGTAAGCGATTAATGCATGGTGGGCTTCACGAATACCTTTTCTCTAACCCTTTTATTTCAAGAATTCATGCATTAAACAATTAATCTAAATTCAAATCCAAGGCTTTTAATGGTGGTCCCAAAAAAATTCAAATATCAATGGATACAAAAAAAAATCCAAGCAAAAAGAATATGGTCTCGTACGTTGTTACAGTAAAACTTATCCTTTATATCTTCACCGTTAGATCTTTATGTAGGTATCAAAAACCCAAGTCCCGACTCAATTCAGAGACAGTTATGTCCACCTTTTAATGTGATAGCATCTATTCAATGCACTGACGCACACACATTTCAGAGCAGACATGCAAGAAAAGAATATACGCAATGTCCGACTATTCTTATTAACGGATCGATTAATTCCACTCAATCATAGTTTACAAAAGTAATCTCAATATTAATTTTAATGCAAATTAAAGCGCCGCAAAAAAGAAAATATATAAATTTAATTTTTAACATTTCAGACAATATTTCAAGCTCAAAATTTATTTAAGATAATCTACGACACAATTGATTTGACAACTTTAAACGTTAAAATTCATGTTATAAACAAAAGAAAGTGGTTGGGCCGGTCATGCTGGGCCCGAATCCAGGCATAACAGCCCAAGGGCCGACCGGTTGATTCTTCAAAGATCAGTCTCATGCCTACTCCAAGCCCAGCCCACGCTTCACGGCCCATCAGCAGATGGAAGACTCCCATGCAAACATGAAGACTTAAACCTAGCACATGCACCATATATAAGGTATAATTCTGCCATAACAGAGGTATGTAACTTATAACCTAGCTCTCTCTGCTTTCCGGCTACCCAACCTTCACCAAAATACTTACTTGAGCATCGGAGGGGCTAATCGGGAAACAACCCCCAACCTGCCTTCTTTGTTTTGCAGGAATCTTCAAGCTCGGGACTGATCAACCTCATGGATCCAAACGGCAACGTGCAGTCTCGCCAGAATCCGACAGAACCAGAAAGAAATATTAATCTTGATCTATGCTCAATATCTGTAATTGGTTCTTGATTGCAAATATTTTCTTGATTTAAAAGCTTTATTCACTCTCACCTTTTTACTTTTTCGTTCTTTTCTAATGATACAAGAATGTATGTTTTTTTATATCTATTAGCATTATTTGACTGAAGGGTGAAGGAAATATTTTATTAATTATAATAAAACTCTAATAACTCTAATTTTCTTTACAAGTTCAATAATTATTATTTTCTGTACAATTTATATTAGAATCAACTAAAATAATATGGGCACAATTTACGATTATTAAATTAATCTAATATTATATATAAAATTGTTTTTACTTTTTTGTTAATTGAACTTTAGTCAATGTTTAGTATTACTTCATGTTCAGTTCTCCTTGCAGAAGCGTGAGAAGAGATGTACAAAGTGAATGCAACTACCCATGATCTTCTCTGCCGACCTGAACCTCATGTTTACCATGGACCTAAGAAGGTAGACGAGTCCATCATGCACAAGCAGCTAAATGAAATATCATCAGAAACAATTTATTAGTTTCTCTCAGTTCTGGTAAGAACATCAAGCGTACAAAAAAGAATATTAATTTATAGTTATTTTATAGGGCTAATGACATTCCAAGGTTTTAAATTCATTGTCTTGCTGTAAATTTTAAAAATTATGTTGACTGGATTCGTAGTTCTCGTAATAAATCAACAATCGCAAAGCAATCCATAATGTTTACCTTAGAGTACATTCTAAATTAGAGTCGACCACAATCATATCGAGTATGCTTGATTCCATTACTAAAGAAAACAACCAAAATCACAAGAATGAAAATTTTAACAATCACAGAAGAGCTGTCAACCAATGAACCAAGAAGGTAAGTTTGTGTTGACAGCCCCACCAATCTCATCCTCCGTTCTTCAACGTACTCATCCAGTCCTCGACTGATTTCTTCCACCGTAACCAACCTTCTTTGCCCTATTTCCTTCTGGTCAACAAATTTTTTCATCTTTGGTGCTAAGCATCGAACCAGCACAATTGCGTCTTCAATGGCTGCAGAGCCTCCCTGTCCAAGAAAGGGAGTCATTGCATGCATGGCGTCCCCTGCTACTGTGATAGTTCCTCTCCTAAATTTTCCGAGCAGAATGTTCCAAGGTGCATGGTACCTCAAGTGGGTAAGAGACAGAGACTTCAAGTCACAGTTCTTTATCATATTTATCCACTCTACTGGATATCCTTTGACTGACTCTAGAGAGAGTTGTCTAATGAGCTCCGAATCTTCCAAGATCATTGAGTCTATAAGAGACAAAAATATAATCATAATGAAGTGTTTAAAAGCGTATAGAATTTGTCAATTTGATAACAGACTCGAATGTAACTATAACTATAATTGCAGTTATGCTTCACTATTTAAGACCCATGTTTAAACAGTTTTAGAACATAAACTTAAACCCTGGATGAAGTTATGTAGTCATATACCTCTTGGATTCGCTTTCTGAAGCGTGAACCAGAAGAGCAACTTGTCATCAACTGGAGCTCTTCCGTTCATAACGTTTCCTCTCTTCATTTTTGTGAAATCAGGAGCAAGTCCATGTCCCTGTGGATAATAAGTGAACCCTCTCACCGCACTCAAAGAGAACATATTCTTAGCCTTAAGTTGAAGAAATTCCCCAACAACCGAGTTGGCTCCATCGCATCCAATCACAACCTCAAAATTTTTACCATTCATTACGATTTAGTGAAATGCATGGTTTAACTTACAAGACTTGTACATTTGAAAAAGAGATGCTTTGTATTTGTGATAGTTAAAAAAGGTGATAAGTCATCATACCTTAGCTGAAAGACAACTCCCGTTACTTAGATGCAGAACTGGGAAAGAAGTGATTGAATCCAAATTTATGGCGACCAACTCACATCCAAAGCGTATAGTTGCAGATGGAAGATTACTTGCAAGTGCTTTGATTAGATCTGTCCTTCTCAGTCGCCGAGCTTCTCCATCTCTGCCAAATTTTCAGACAACTTATCGGCTGGTGATGACCAAACTCCATTTATGCCTAAAGTCAGAATGCTACTAATAACAATTGAAAAATAAAAATACAAAATAATTAACAAATAACGTACGACATTGGTGACCGTTGCCGCTTGCCGCTATCTAGGTCAATGTCCCAGACCCTATCAAATAGCTCAAAAATTAGGGGATGAGTTCTTCCGTTTTTCAATTCTGTGTCATTTAATTTTGTCTACACATCTCACGTAAATGTATAGATGAGATTTATAAGTTGCAAATTCTTACGAAATAAATGGTCAAATTAATCAGATCTTAAGCAAATTTGATTATGATATTTAGTACTTAATTTTAGGAATAAGTTTAGAGATATTATTGTAATCTTTAGCAAATATCTAAGATTTTCTGTGTTGCTGTCAATAAATGTGATAGTGTTCTACGACAAAACCTTTTCTTTGCTTCTCTTTTATTTACGTATTATGCTTCAGCTCTATAAAAACAACATGGTATCAGAGCATTTGTCTTGAGGGACCTGTGAGATGAGCAAAACCAAAACACAAACTTGATTTACAACCCAGAATTACAACAAGAATTACAACTATCTTCAGGCAATGGAGAATGAATCACAACTGTCTCAAGGTGTACCACCAATTTTTGATGGTGAAAACTATCAAGTTTGAGCTGTTCGAATGAAAGCTCATCTTGATGCTATGGATGTTTGGGAAGTTATGGAGGAAGACTATGAAGTACCTCCATTGCCAATAAATACTACAATGACTCAAATCAAGATGTACAAAGAAAGAAAAAATAAGAAGTCTAAAGCCAAAGCCTGCTTGTTTTCTGCTGTTTCAAACTTGTATTCACAAGAATTATGAATTTGGAGTAGGCAAAAGATATCTAGGATTACTTCAAAGAAGAATACCAAGGCAATGAAAGAACAAAGAACATACAAGTGCTCGACTTGAGCAGAGAATTTGAAATGCTGAAGATGAAAGTGTCAGAAACTATTAAAGAATACTCCAACAAGTTACTCGACATAGTAAACAAGGTGAGGTTATTAGGTAAGTATTTTTCTGATGAACGAATAGTACAAAAAGTTCTTGTAACCTTACCTGAAAAATACGAATCTAAAATTTCTACATTGGAAGAAGCAAAGGATCTATCAAGCATGTCTATAGCATAATTAGTAAATGCACTACAGGCACAAGAATAAAGGAGGATGATGAGAGAAGAAGGAACCGTTGAAGGTGCTATGCTAGCAAAAGAAAAAATTTCAGGAGGAGATAAAAACAAGAGTTTCAACAAAATCGACAACGACAACAACAGAAACAATGATGATTCATATCCACCATGCCCGGATTGCAAAAAAACAAATCACCCACAAAGAAAATGTTGGTAGAGACCTAATATCAAATGCAGAAAATGTGGACAAATTGGGCACATGGAGAAGATTTGCAAGTCACAAAATGAAGAGGCAAAAGTAGTACATCAAAAGAATGAATTATTTTGACATTAAAACTCTACAGCTCCTAAGGCAAGGAGGAATTTGTTGAAAAATCCCTTAGGTTACAGATTCTTATGAAATAAATGGTCAAATTAATCAGATCTTAAGCAAATTTGATTATGATATTTAGTGCTTGATTTTAGGAATAAGTTTAGAGATATTATTGTGATCTTTAGCAAATATCTAAGATTTTCTGTTATATTTCAGCTCTATATAATGAGCTATGTTGCTATCAATAAATGTGATAGTGTTCTACGACAAAAACCTTTTTCTTTTCTTCTCTTTTATTTATGTATTATGCTTCAGCTCTATAAAAACAACAGCAGGGTAGGAACTGGTTAATCGAACAGAAGATCTATTCCCCAAAATTAGTGATATCAACAATGACTGTAGTTCCAAAACTTGTTGGATAATTTTGTCATTTTTCATAAAGTTTGACAACTATTAATTGTATTTTTGGTTTTTTAATAACTTATCAATTAAGTTACGTAATTTGATCCAAATAAAGATAATAAAGTGGCTTAATAAATAATCTAAATCAATTGGTCAAAGTTTGGATAGAAAATAGATCACGATTAGTATAGACCAAACCTATATTGGCCTTGTGATGGGGAAGCCTGACATGGAAGCTATATATAAAGATTAAGGTCTCCTGCAGTTGCTCATATAATCAATCGTAAGCATAAGAATTCTTTGAACTATTAAGAGAACTTACATTTTGAAAAAAATTATAGAAAGACCTTACTCGGGTCTTGGAGAGTAGTTCCCGTGAAGATGGCAGTGGATTCGTGCTCGTTTCGGCTTCGAAAAGCTCGTTTGAGGTTATAGAGACCGAAATCAGGTATTTTCGCATTTCTTCATTTCTTGCCCATTTACGTTCGATATGGGATACGTAAATTAGGTACCATTACGTATTACATGTGGTATCAGAGCGGTGAAGTGATCGGGTGGTTAAAAACAAAGTTTTTTTGTTTTCTCTCCATAAGATTTTCAGATATATAACTTCTGTTTCTCAGCTTTTTCTTGTTTTATTGCGTGAAAGTGGTATACATGTGTATAATCATGAGAAACGGGGTGAAAATGAGCCCGGGAATGCAAAAAATTATGCCAAAACTCACAAGAAATTGTCATTTTCCTGCAGACCTGACTGGGCATATTATTGCCCCATGGGGTGGTATGTCTGGCGCGTGCAATCCACGAGTCGACACATGGGTAGATCGTGTCACACCATGTGTTGGCACCTGCAATGCGCATGCACCAATCAAATAAGCGTGCATTTGGCTCTTACTCATGTTGAGGCGCGTCACTGGGTAGTGCATATGACACATGCGCCACAAACTCCACTCATAGCAGATGTCAGCGCTACAATGAGTTGGCGCAGTGCTAACGTCAATCGTACGGATTTATCTACAGTATTTTCAAAACAACACAAAAATTTTAGATTTCCCGTGAGGGTGTCCCGGGATGTTTTGGGTCAGTTTCTAGGTCCGAAAAATTCATAAAGTGAGTTTTCTATTTTTTTGGATTTATTACATTAGTAATAAATTAAAGTTTAACTTTGAAAAAAGGAATTAAGGTATTATGAATCCGATCTCGAGTGAATTTTCATGCTTTAAACATCACATGAGGGAGATACTTGAAGTTTTCATGTCTCAGATCTCATGTTTAGTGTTCAGGATTGCATGATAATAGCTCGGAAAAGGAATTAAGACATTTTGAAGCCATTTTTGAGTAAATTTCCGTGCAATGAACTTGTCATAAAGGAGTTACATGAGGTTCTCGTATCTCAAGCGGTCGATTCAATGTCCGGTGATGCACAATAGTCACTCTACTAAGATTTTTCTTTTACAAAAGTCTAAAATAAAGTTTTCAGAGAATGTCTTCAGCATGAGTGTGTGACAATAAGACTGTGCATTCGAATTTTTGTATTCACTGATGTTACATTGTCTCATACCCTAAGCTCATAAACATGTATCCCTGCGTTTGTGGACTTTTTAAGTGATGATGAGAAGGTAGTCACCAAAGTGATCTTTCAAGTCAATATTTTGAATTGTTCTGCTTGCAAGTTGGAGGATATCTCTGATTTTATGTTTGGTTATTCTGCCCAAAGGTGTTGGTCTTACATAATATTTTGAGATGTGCATAAAGGCATTAGATGAAGGAAAGTTGTTGCTCAAGTGAGCTATTCGCCCAAAGGTGGTAGTGTCATAAGAATTGATAGTTTGTACTCTAATCGCTTTTATGTGGAGACCTAATTGCATATATTATGTATTCAGCCCAAATATGTTTCATAATATGTGTGATCAAATTTGTAGTAAAGATAATATTCAATAGCTTTGAGTATCGTTGTTTTCCTACATTTATGTTGATTTAAACATTATCATTTTGAAGTCACCTTTTTGGTCAACAAAATCAGTGTCACTATTGAAACCCTGACTGGTTTCAAAACAAAGAAGTGGACGAAGGATGTATTGAATGCTATGGAGATAGCTGAGGTTAATATGGTCATACGGACGGATAAGCCATCTCCACCTACATCTATGAGCTCGAGAGTTCATAAAGCAACCTATAAAGCCTGAGATCGGTCTAACAGATTATATCTAATGACCATTAAGAGATCCATAGCTGACTATCTACTAAGTGGACTTCTGGACATAAACATAGTGAAGCAGTTTCTTGATAATGCCTCCCAAAGGCACATAGTCTCACCTAATGTTGAGACAAATGCCTTGATGAAAGAATTATTCTCCATGAGATATATAGGAGAAAGGGGAGTGATGGAGTACATATCAAGAATGATTCTCTTCACAGTAGACTGAAGATGTTGAATATTCCTCTTCATGATGTGTTCATTGTTCACCAGACTCTAAATATACTCCCTCTAGAGTTTAGTAGTCTGGTGATGACATATTATTTGTAGGATGAGGAATGAGACTTCAATGCTTTGATTGCCCATTGTGTTGTTGAGGAGGAGAAACTCAAGTTTGCTACTCCTACAGTCCTCGAAGCAACTAAAGGGAAGGCAAAGATGAAGCCTGCTAAGTTCAAAGGTAGAAAGTTCAAATCTTCTCCGCATACTGATGTTGGTCAGACCATCACTAGTAAAGGTCCGCATGACTTAAAGAAACTAGTAGTATATGGCCTAGAAGGAAAGACTGTAACCATCAGGTAACTCCTTGACTTATCAATTTATGAATCTAATTTGTGATAATCACATTAAGTACCTAGTGGCTATATAGTTGGAGCATCTGATCAAGGTGCTTCTACAATACAAGGGTTCATATCCAGGATAAATCCAAATAAAGAAAAGGAGGAATGGATGGTTAACAGCAATGAAGAAGTATAAGTAATATCTATGGGGAATGTATGTACTGAACCTTATAGTAAGGTTTAGTTGGGTTTTACAAGATACATTTTATATATGATCTTTTAATCAATTTTGGACAAAAAGGGTTTATGTTTTGTATTTAATGCTTTTGTTGTATAGTTGTTGTTTAATGCAAAACAAAATGGTACAACTTTCATGTCATATGGTTTGTATAGAATGTGTCTTACCCCGAATTAGACATATGCTTTTTCATATCTTGCTAGACAATTCATGAAATGAAGGACCCTAATGAATGAGAAGTCATACATGGTGTGACATAAAAGTTTAAGCCACATTTTCAGAGCTAAGATCATTTCTCAATTCTAGATTATGATGATATGGGAACATATGCTGACTGTTGTAGGGACAAATTGACTAATAAGGAAGAAACTCATACTTTTAACTTGTTGATTCTGATACATAAAGATATCAGTAGACCTTATACAGTTGCATTGTGCAATTCCAAATGTATCATGACATTTTTTGATAATTAATCTCATTATAGTTATGTGTTCTTGCTTAAAAATTTAAGGTTAAGAACTAATTTGGAAAATTCATCAAGATAGGCAAATTTGACCATGGAGGAGAATATCATGACAAACATGGTATTTCAGGGCTTTAAAAGGTTCATTTGTCAGATATATGGAATCAGTTAGAATAGTAACTTCATTCACTATGTCGAGTAGTTCTAAGCAAAATGGTGTGTTGTCGAAAGGTATAATCGCACCCTAAAGGACTTAAAGAAGCCGATGAAGAATATGACTAATTTACTGAATTATTTAAAAGTGTGAAAACCTAGCCTTGCACACATTCGTGTATGGGGCTATCCTACTGAGGTTATATAATACCGATAAAGAAAGATTGCATGCTCGTTCCGCTCATTGGTATTTAGTAGGATATCCTGACCACTTTAAAGCTACAACTTTTACTATATAGAAGGAGAGACCGGAATAGTAGAATCACAAGCAGCTAAGTTTCTGGAATACAATGTCTATGATGATGGTAGGCTCTTTGACCCTTCAGATGATAGTAGGGTGGATACTATAGTTATTATGCACTCGCCACTCATATAGTTAGATTCAGTGGATCTAAGTCTCTGTACCGTGCCTGTACAAGAACAGGAACCCAAACCTGTACATACAGAGGTTCGTGGGGGTATAAGATCCAATACAGTTAGGTAAATCCACCAGAGTGAGTTACTTTTACAGAAACTATTTCTGGACCCAATGTGGATGTGTGGTGGGATGCAATGACCTATAAGATGCAAGCCATAAAGCATAGAAGGTCTTAGAGCTAGTTGATTTGCATCGAAACTGTAAATCTGTCAATTGTAAATAAAGTTTTGGATCTAAAGGATTTCAGGATAGAGTTTAGTGATTTATGGGCTCGCTCAGTTGCCTAATGGCTCACTCAGGGAGAAAGGTTACCTTTTATGTTACCTTTTCTCTTATATCCTCGTAGGATATGTTTTGATTAATTATGGCAATTGTAGCTCATGATAATATAAAGTTATATCAGATGGCTGTCAAAACCGCTTTCCTAAATAAAGACCTTTATGAAATGGTTTATATGGTACAACCTGAAGGATTTCAGGATCCAGATGGAACTCACATATGCAAATCAATATATGGTTTACATCAAATCTTCTGAAAGTGATACCTTACAGTTGATGAGGTTATGACCTCTTTCGGCTTCATGGAAAGTAAAGCTAAAAAGATGCTTGTACTATGAGGTCAGGGGGAGCAAAGTTATCTTCCAATCACTGCATGTGGATGATATATTGCTCACGTCAAATTACTTGACCATGTTGTATGAGGTTAAGCAACTTTTGATTAAGAACTTTGACATAAAGGATCTTGGTATAACGTCTTTTGTCCTAAGTATTGAGATTCACCGGGATAGATCTCAACACTCATCAGACCTCTTATAGAATGCATACATTGAATATGTGTTAGTTTCATACGGTTAATAGTAAACCTGTTGCACCACCTATCTCTCATAGTGAGTGATAATCTTTGGCACATCATCCAAATAATAAAGTAAAGAGAGAGGTTATAAGGAATGTTTCATATTTTAGTACGATTGATAGCCTGATGTATGCTCAGCTATATAATAGGTAGGACATTGCATTCACTGTTTCGAGGTTGCCGTGCTTGGTTCAGTTGAGAGCGCTGAACGTGCAGTTAGATTTGGAGCAGGATGGAGCATTGATGGCCACTTTGAGACTCAGGCCGATGCTT
>JANIJH010000225.1:72227307-72242335 GCA_024520975.1 Erythroxylum areolatum | reverse complement strand
GGTTTCTCGCTGAGTTCGCAAACTCACCCAACATTGCATTATATTTTTCAGGACAGCAGTAGTAGGTTTCCTAGCTCTAGATTGTGAGTCTTTTCTGCCTTGTGGATCGTCGGCAAGAGAAGTTATGGCGCAGAGGTGGGTCAGCTGGGATCTTTTGGATGACCTACTTAGGACTTTCAGTTTAGACGGATGCTTTGGACAAGATATGTAACTATGGTTTTGAGTAATGAAAAAGGAAAATTTGGTTTCAATTTTTAGTGATATTTATATTGTGATGCCATGTGGATGTTAGTTGATTGCTCGGTAGTGCACCTTTATCGTGGGTTACGTGTCGGAGCGACCTGCGGGCGTCCCGATGTGTACCCTGCGGTAAGGGGGCGCTACATATCGAGATGATCAAAAGCCCTCTTAAGGTTACAGTTTTAAGTTTGCAGATGGTACAATGTCGTGGAAGTATGTCAAGTAGACACAAGTAACTTCCTCGACTATGCATGCTATAAAGCTGCTTCACCAACGATTTAGCTCAGAAACTTGATTTCTGAATTATCTATGGATGATTCAGTGGCTAAACTCATTTGGTTATACTGTAATAATTTTGCTAATATGTTGTTTAATAACAACAAAGAATATCACAGGTCTTAGCATTTAAAAGTCAACTATTTGGTCATAAAGGTGTTGATACAAAAAGGTGACATTAAGGTTTAGAGCATTTAAAGACTGAGGAAAAGTTTGTCGATCCTTTAACTAAAGGACTTCTGCCACTTGTGGTTGTGACACAAGTATATAGTATGGGTGTTTTGACGTCCTTAGACACTGTTAGTTAGGGGATTGTTATGTTTGCTCCATATACATTTGTATATTTTGATATATTATGACAATATGATGGCTCATCAATATAGATGATCATCGTTTATCCTCAGTAATACGTGTTATCATACATTGTCATAATATATATGAAAGTATTAAGATTTATATCTATCTTAAGCATTTAAAGGTCATTGGACATATATACATATTGACCTTTCCTATGTCATTTAAATGCATACAGTTCTAAACGGATATCCATGAAGTTTGACGTGACATAGGGGGATATAAATTTTTAATCTCATAAAGGTTCTCTAATGCAGTTTGGCATTCAATTGGAGAAAATAAAGATTTTTCTCTAATGCAATGTAGCATTTGGTGAGAGGAAACAAGTTTTCTCTAATGTTGTTTAGCAATCGGGGAGAGAAAACATGATTTATCTAATGCAGTTTAGCATATGTGGTTTAACGTAAAGTTGGAGAAATCGAGACCTACAAACGAAGATGATATTATTTAGATCATAAAGGTATCATCCTAATTTGCCACACTTCATTTTCTCATTCATGTTAGTGAGGTATTAGGTATATGTGATTGCATTAGATCTGTGTCGCACATGACACATGCATATGATACTTTTCGGTATCAAAAGCCTTGCAGGACGGAATGATGGACTTTAGTTATCTTTAGATCAAATGTTTTGTTTTTAAAACTTAGTCGACTAATTCAATAGCGTGGCTTAACCAAGTTTTTAAACTGTTTTAAAACTAGAGTTAAAACTGCAATTAATACTTATCCAAGAGGGAGAATGTCGAACAATTTTGTCTTTTCACATAAAGTTGGACAATTATTAATTGCATTTTTTAATTTTTTAATAACTTATCAATTAAGTTACGTAATTTGATCAAGATAAAGAAAATAAAATGGCCCAATAAATGATCTAAATCAATAGGTCGAAGTCTTGATGAAAAATGGATCTCGATTAGTGTGGATCGGACCCATATCGTCCTTGTGATGGGAAGCGCAATATGGAAATTATATATAAAGGTTAAGATCTTCTGCAGTTGCTCATATAATCAATCGTAAGCATAAGGATTCTCTAACCCATTAAGAGAGCTTACGCTTTAATAAAACTGTAGAAAGATCTTACTCACATCCTAGAGAGTAGTTCCCGTGAAGATGGCTGTAGATTTGTGCTCGTTTCAACTTCAAAAAGCTCATTTGAAGTTACAGAGATTGAAATCAGGTATTTTCATATTTTTTCGTTTCTTGCCCTTTCAGGTTCAATCTAAGATACATAACTAAAGTATCGTTATGTGTTACACAACTCACATGTAAGAGAGTATAGATCCATAAGTCACATGTAAGAGAACTTCCTTTCAATTTCTTTTTTAAATGTTACGAAAAAATGCAGAATGATATTTAATCATATATGGAGAAATTAAGATTAGTTTGGATATTAGGAAAGATGGAAATATAAAAGTACCATTGAAGAGAAACTGAAGTTTGTCTTAGTGTGGAGGCAACACCAAGCTCATCTAGTGCACGCCAACCATTGGTGAGAAGAGCAATGCCTGCTCCTGTAGCTCTCAATGTTTCTGATTTTTCCAACACCACACTTCGAATTCCCTTCCTGCAAATTATATATAGTATCATCATGTCGATGCTCTATAAATGTACATATAAAGTAAAATCAAAGGCATCTCTTCAATATGTACTATTAATGTCAAGAATCACACCACATAAATAGACAACATTGAGCAAAATACAAAACAAAAAAAAGAATACCTGTGCAGAGCAAGGGCTGTGGCAAGACCACAGATGCCACCACCAACTATTACAATCTCTACCTCTTCCATCCTCTCTTTCTTTCTTAAATCGAAATGTATTGCCTAACCTAATCATGTTTCTAGTACCCCTCATTTATACTTCTCACAACGTACTAGTTATATCAAATGAATAGGATGACAAACATTTATTTGTCCTGACCCCTAATGCCTTTCAAAATGACATAATCTGTCGCTGTTAACTGCAGTGACAGGCCGGCAATATTATTATTTAGGGATTTTTTAACAAATAATTTGGCAGATGCAACTGCCGTAGGCGTAACTCCAACAGCAATTATCTGAAAATGGAGAGAGGTGAGAAGTTGTTAAGGGGGAGAAAGAAAAAGGAAGAGCAAAGCATCTGCAAAGTGGTTGTGTCTTGCCTTCTATCTCCACCACATAAATGTCATCACTTTGGATTGGATCGGAATCCGCTGCCCAGCATCAGGTGTGTTTGGACGGCATTACTCATGCCATTCCATAGGATTTGTAAAGGGATCATTCCAAAATATTGCTCATTTCAGTAAATATGATACATTAGATATTGTAGTATATTAGTGGGACTGTGTGTAAATCTACTTGAATACCACCTTAATGTTCAACATGAAAAAAGAAGAAAGAAATTAAAAAAAGATTATGCGTATGTGCAATATAAAACGTAAAACAGAAGAGTTTGAACGTGGAGACAAATAATGAACATTCTCTGTAATATTAAGATTGTGCTTATAGTCTTGCAATTCCACGATTTAAAACCTTGATTACGGAATCAAATGTCCTTCTTTTGCTACACTCTAAATTAGAGTGGACCACAATCATATTTTGTATGCTTGATCCTATTACTAAAGAAAACAACGAAAATCAAAAGAATGAAAATTTTAACAATCACATAAGAAGTGTCCACCAATGATCCAAAAAGGTAAGTTTGTGTTGACAGCCCCACCAATCTCATCCTCCGTTCTTCAACGTATTCATCCAGTCCTTGCCCGATCTCTTCCGCCATAGCCAACATTTTTTGTCCTTTTTCTTTCTGGCCAACAAATTTTTTCATCTTCGGTGCCAAGCATCGAGCCAGCACAATTGCGTCTTCAATGGCTGCAGAGCCTCCCTGTCCAAGAAAAGGACCCATTACGTGCATGGCGTCCCCTGCTACTGCAACAGTTCCTCTCCTAAATCTTCCGAGCAGAAGCTCCCAAGGTGCACGGTACCTCAAATGTGTAAGAGACAGTGAATTCGGGTCACAGTTCTTTATCATATTAATCCATTCTATCGGATATCCTGTGACTGACTCTAGAGAGAGTTGTGTAACAAGCTCTGGATCTTTGGCGACCGCTGAATCTATGAGAGACCAAAAGTATAATAATAATGCAAGTGTAGTCATGCCATCTATAATTATAATTGTAATCGCAATATTATTTCCTATTGTTAATTAGGCTTGCAATATTCACAATTATGTCCGCATAGATGAGAAATTATTCGTAATTATCGTTAACTACATCAATTGCAATGTTCTGTAATCCGTAAAATCATGCGTGTAACCAATTTCGTACCTTTTTGATTCGATCTCTGAAGCGTGAACCAGAAGAGCAACTTGTCGTCAACTGGTGTTCTTCCGCTCAAGATGTTTCCTCTCTTCATTCGAGTGAACTCAGGAGCAAGTCCATGCCCATTTGGATAATATGTGAAGCCTCTCACCGCGCTTAAAGAGAACATCTTCTGAGGCCTCAGTTCAAGAAATTCTGCAACCACCGAGCTGGCTCCATCGCATCCAATCACAACCTATATGTATTGCAGCAAGAATCCTTTTTACTTGTGATGCCTATGAAAGCTGGGAGTTACTAATATATAGGCGACTAGTTGAAGACGAAATCTCAAAATTACTATATGATGTTATTGAATTAATAAACGTCACTAACCTCAAAATATTTTGTAAATTTTATTTTCGAAAGAAACTACTTGGTTCACAATACCTTAGCTGTAAGAGAACTCCCGTTACTTAAATGCAGGACTGGGAAGGAGGTGATCGAGTCCAGATTTATGGAGACTATCTCACATCCAAAGCGTATACTTCCAGATGGAAGATCATCTGCAAGGACTTTCACAAGATCCCTCCTTTTCAAGCACCGAGCTTCTCCAACCCTGCCAAAATATGCAATATTAACATGAAAACTTAATAGCTATGTGTGAAGTTTGAAGAATGCAAAGAAATATATATATATAATTTTCTTTTTCAATAAATAATAGATCCTTCTAAAAATAAAATCTTAAAATATTTGTTATTTCCCTCAAAAAAAAATATTTGTTATTAAATGCATCTTGCAAAGGCGGAGCAATTAAAAACAAATGCTGGACTGGTCAAACTTAGCAGGCAAACAAGTCAACGATTGAAGTTGACTCAATGTGTATAGCAATTAATAATTGCCCACTACATAAATAAAAATATAAATTGAAGATTAAAGCGTAAGCAATTACGTACGACACCGGCGCCTGCCGTCGTTTGCCGCTTTCTAGATCAACATCCCACACCCTGTTCAAAGTTGAAACAACTGGATATGAATGAACAATATTTGTATACATGATACATCTACACTAATCTCAATCAAGTTTATCCTGTAAGCTCACATATAACACCACTTGTAGCCCGGAAAGAGTAGTAAATTGGAAGCATACAAGTACCGTTGAAGAGAAACTGAAGTTTGTCTGAGTGTGGAAGCAACACCAAGCTCGTCTAGTGCTCGCCAACCATTGGTGAGAATAGCAATACCGGCGCCTGCAGCTCTCAGTGTTTCTGATCTTTCCAACACCACACTTTTAATACCCTTCCTGAGACATATGTATAAGGTGAAGGTGATAAATCAATGTTATGTATACAGTACAATCAAAAACACCATTCCAATATGATTTAGAAGTGCCAGCAACTAAAACCAAATCAAGAAGAGCAAACCCAAAAAGAAACAAGAAGTACCTGTGAAGAGCAACGGCCGTGGCAAGTCCACAGATGCCACCACCAACTATCAGAATTTCAATCTGTTCCATTCTCTCTCTCTCTCTCTCTCTCTCTCGCCCGCCTGGCCCCTAGCATGATTGGAATACATCATAATTTATGTAAGAAAAAGATTTTTTGTAATTTTTAAAATATATTTTAAATTTTTATCTAATTATTTTAATAAAATTTTATTACATGATTAAATTTTTACTTATATAATAATTTTTATTAAAATAATTTAACAAAAAATTAATAAAAATAGTAAATATTTTTCACATTTACAAAATATGATTCAAATAATTTAAAATAATATATATTCATATTTACGGCAAAGTTTTAACTCTTTTACCCTATTTCATAGGACGCCAAGCAATTTCCTAGGCATATGATAAACCATTTACATGGGACGCCAGGCCCAAGCATGTCCTTACCTAAGGGGTTTTGACATTGTATGGTCTTGTCCCTTTCTTTTCTTTTATTTCTGACAAGTCCGTTAAAATCTTCAAAATGACTCCGGCGTGGCCAGAACGTCTCTCGCCGTTGACTCCCAAATGCGTTTTATGCAAGCAAAAAGAGGAAGTTCTTACCAAATATGTAAAAGTTTGTCCAAGTAGTAGAATATGATACCTAAACATAGTTCGTAGAACCATGCAAGGCCCTTCTTTTCTTTCAATCTTGCGGCCATTTCCAAATAAAGTTTTGTTGAGAAATAATTTGGACGAAATTATAGGTGTAAGGGAATATGAATAAAGATAATAAAAAAGTTAAAGACAATCATATAATTTGAATCAAGTGAATTTCGAATTGATTTGAATTAAAACTTATAAGAATAAGTTTGTATGGTCTTTCAATTTGTTAAACTTAAGGGATCATTTGGTTCTACTTTTATTTTTCTATTGTTATTTTTTATTTCTGTTTTTTCTAAAAAAAAAGAAAATCTAATTGGTTGAGATTTATGATATAAAAACTGATAACAAAAATTTATTTGGTTGAGATTTTTAATAAAAAATTGAAAACAAAAATCTTATTATTCTTATTATTATTGAAAATTGTTATAAATTTTCTACTTATTATTATTATTATTATTATTATTGTTATTATTATTATTAATGTTGTTGTTGTTATTGTTATTGTTGTTGTTATTTTCTCTATCCTACCACTGATAAGTTGTTTTTCCTTCGTTCAATATCTTTGGCATTTAATGGCAATCGTTGTCGAAACTAACATACAAAGGTCATGTTTGTCTAGTAGGATACTCTTCTTTTGTGGATACCTGTATTTGGGGGATTTGGGTTCTACTTTTAGTATCCTAGCTCAGTAATGGTCTCGTTCTCAAATTCTTATAAGTATGTTGATTACTTCCTTTATTTCTTTTTGAATCTTGCTAGTTTCCTTTTCCTAGTGGTCTATTAGTAGAGCCTAGTGGATTAATAACTTTTGTTACTCTAATATTCCCTTACTTAAGGTATTATCCTCTCTAAAGTTTATTAGAGAATCTAGAGCCTTTTAGGAATAACCTCCTTAGACTTGTAGGGGCATTAAGTTAGGAGGGATGACCTTACATTTCAAAGATGGAACAAAGGCCAGCTTGTTGGTGAGTTTAGTGTGTATGAATAAAAAAAAGGTGATGATAGGATATGGATAGGTTCTTTGAACATTAAGACCCTTACAGGGAAGTCTCTAGAATTAATAAAGAATTTAGTAAAATAAATTATACATATAGCATGCATCTTGGAGTCAAAGTGGACGGGGGCTAAAGCGAAGGAGATTAATGGGTTCAAATTATAGTACTCAAGAGGTTTGAAAAGATATAATGGGGTAGGTATCTTAGTTGTCAAGGAACTTATAAATTATGTGGTGGAGATCAAAATGATAAATTATAGGATTATGGTTGCTAAGATTGTGGTTAGCAATGTTGTTCTCAACGTGGTGTGTACGTATGCACCTTAAACAAGTTTGGGCAAACAACAAAAATGGCAATTTTGGGAGAAGTTAGATGAATTGCTTCAATAGATCCATACTAATGAGCAAGTTATCTTAGGAGGAGATTTTAATGGTCATATAGGGGCAGTTTCAGAAGATGTCCATTGACTCATGGGGGTTTCTGGTACATTGAAAGGAATAATAATGGGATTGCTATATTGAACATAGTGGTAGCTTTTGAGTTAGCGATAACTAATTTGTTATTCAAGAAGAATGAGGAGTACCTGGTGACTTTTAATAGTAAAACCACCAAGTCTCAAATTGATTATTTCCTTGAAAGGCGGAGCGGTCAAGCGAGGTGCAAAAATCGTAAAGTGCTTTTGCAAGCATGCTTAGCCACTCAACATAGAATGTTAGTTTTGGATCTAAAAGTTAAGGGATGGAAGAAGAATCTAATTACTAGGAGGTGTACAAAAATTAGATGGTGAAATTTGAAAGGTGACATGGTGGAACAATTTAAGGATAGAATAATAAATGAATCCAAATGGACATTGCGAGGGGATGCTAATCAAATATGGGAGGGACTAGCAACTTTAGTAAGGGACACTGCCAAAAACTCTTGGAAATTTCTAAAGGGTCAATAGGTAGTAAGATGGAATCTTGACGGTGGTCTAAAGATGTATAAGGAAAGGCAAAGGCTAGAAAGAGAGCATACAAAGCTTTATTAGAAAGTACAATAAAGGTAGAGAGAGAGGTTAATAGAATGAGGTACAAACTGGCAAAGAAAAAGGAAAAGAAGACAGTTTTAGTGGCTAGAAGCAAAGCTTACGAAAATTTGTAGAGGAGATTGGATACACACAAGGAGAAAAGGCAAATTTTAAGTTGGCAAGAGTTAGGACACGAAAGATGAGTAACTTCAACCAAGTCCAATGTATAAGAGATAAAGCAAGACAGGTGCTCACAGAGGCAAATGCCATCAATAGTAGATGAATGAGGTACATTTATGCCCTTTATAATGAAGGCATAGCAGAAAACATATCTTTAGGTGACCTCAGCACGTTTGAGAGTTTTTGTAACTTGTCTCAATATGAACATATCACAAGGAAAGAAATTAAAAAAGCTTTGAGGGACATAAAGAGTAGAAGGGCAGTAGGGCCGAATGAGATACTAATAGAGGTATGGACGAGAATAAGCGTTGAAGGTTTTGATTGGCTAGTCAAGCTTTTTAATGTGATCATTGAGTTCGTCAAAATTCCAGATGAATGGAGAATGAGTATATTAATTCCTATATACAAGGCCAAATGGGACATCTAAAATTGTCACAACTATAGAGGCATAAAACTACTTAGTCAAGTCATAAAGTTGTGAGAGAAGGTAATTGAGAAGAGAGTCAGGAAAGTGACTTCTATATCAACCAACCAATTTGGCTTTATACTAGGAAGGTCCACGATAGAAGTGTTAAATCTCTTTTGATTAATGGAATATGATAGGGAAAGAAAGAGGAATTTGCAAATGGTTTTTATTGATTTAGAGAATACATATGACAAAGTTCCTAGAGAAATCATGTAGAAGTGTTTGGAGGTTAAGGGAATTCTTATGTCATATATACGGGTGATTAGAGATATGTATGAAGGGGTTATGACTAGCATACGATGTATGATCCGATTTTCGGAGTCCAACTATCTCTCTGATGCCAAAAGATGTTAGGCTTGAGTCTTGATCCCAATCCTAAGGTTCGATTCGTGGTGGTCGGGTGAGGATGGTGCGAATGGAAAGTGGAAAACATCGGATTTATAAGAAATTCAACGTGGCAGGGGCAGGTTCACCGCGGTGACGAAATAATTTCACCATAGTGAAACCATGAAGTTATCTCCATGAACCCTTCAAGAAAATTATGTCGTGGCAAAAGTCTAACTTCACCGTACTGAAAATACGAAACTTAACACCAAATCCCCTTTTTAAAGAGGTTCGCCGTGGCGAAACCCTCAGATAAAGCACAGATCCCAATAAACCATCAACACAAGATTTACACATACAATTCTAACCACAACTAACCATATCCTATTCCATTTTTAACAACAATTCACAATATCAACAAAGAAGTTAATTATAAACATACACAAAAGATCTTCATCGAAACCAAATTTCATTACTAAATCAAATAGTTTGAATAGCTTTAGTTACATATCAAAAGCCACACCATTGGCTTAATACAATATACAAAATACAATGAATGCTCATGTTGATAATGCTTATAAAGCTATCCCAAAATTTATAGTTACTAACTTAATTACCAAAGATCTCTAACTATCTTGGAATTTCCAATGCCTTGCAAGATTCAACAATCATCTTGTTTTGTACCAGAGGAGTGAAAAAATATGGGTTGAGCTACAAAGCTTAGTGGCTAATATATTTATAGCCATCGGTAATTACCCACAAATTCAAATGTATGCATAAATGTATATCAATATACATCTATACCTCATTTAATCTAGAAACTCAATCATCCACAATTCAAACTCACAAACTCATATTTAAGAAAATATTATCACAAAGTCAACTCATGAATATTCAACCATCCATATGTAGCACATAATTGTTCATCATGCTCAACAAATCCAATGCAATGCCCAAAAAAATGGCTCGACGGTTCTATGGAACAAAATAGCGAAATCGAAGTTTACACCATGAACAAAAAGAGTCATTTTTTTAGAGCTCATATGTCATAAACGGGCAGTCGAGAGAAGGCTCTTGTCAACGTGCACATGACAAACGACATGATTCCTCCCTTGCCCATACAAAAGCACATATTCATACTCAATTCATTTCATCATATGCTCATAATTTAATGCTTTTTTATTTTTTTATTTAATTCAAAATGTCATAATCCTTTTCAACGTATAACATAGTCATAATTCATCAAGCATTTTTAAACATTCACAATAATTCAATGCATGAAGTTCACACATACACATATAGGCAAGAATTTGCCCATTACATAAGTAACTATAAATACATTACCTACCTAATTGGCTTGCAAAATCCAAGTCAAACGTGCCTTTCCTCTTGCTTTTGGATTGAGTTTTCTTGGTTTCATAAAACAAACCAAGTTCTCATAAAGATTCATAAAACTTCAATAATCATAAAATTAAAAATTAAGCTCTAACTTAACCTTCCCATAGCTCACCTGGGTTAGTAAGATCAAAACCTAGTTCAGAAATCCTAAAAATCAAGATGGGTTCATTAAATCATCTTCTTCCTTCCTTCATTCTCAATACAAAATCCATTTTTCTTCTTAACTCCTTCTCTAACAAAGCAAGAAAAAATGAAGCTTACCTTGAACAAATCCTCTTCCTTCTTTCTTCCCACAATTTCTTCTTCTTTTCCTAGCTTCTCTCACGACTCTCTTCTCCTTCTTTTCTCTCCTTTCACATTTTTCTCTTCTCCTATTTTCTTCTCACGATTTCTTCTTCTCTTCTTTCATAGTCAAGACACATTTTTACCTTGGTCTTCCAAAATTTCCCTTCTCTTTGTTTGTCCTTCCAATTTTACCCTCCTTCATTTATTTCATCTACTAACTCCTTAATCCATTAAATCTAATACCTTAACCATACACTAATTTAATTCTAATAATTCTATTCTAATTCCTAATTGCTACTTATGCTTACTAAAATTAATGGTTCAATTCTCAAAATAAATAAAATAACCAAACAAATCATAAAACTAAAATTTTTAAACAAATAATAAAAATTTAAAAAAAATTCAGGGCCCAACAATTCTCCCCTCCTAAAAGAATTTTATCCTCAAAATTCTTACTTAAGTTTACAAAAAAGTGTGGATACTTCTCTTTCACAACTTTCAATGGTTCCCATATTGCCTCCTCTCTTGCATGATTCTTCCATAAGACTTTGACCAACTTCACTGTCTTGTTTCTCAAAAACTTTTCCTTTGTATCTAAAATTTCCACTGGTTGTTCCTCATAGGTCAAATCCTCTCTTAATTGAACCTTTGAAGGTTGGACTATGTGCGAAGGATCTGATCTATACCTTCTCAACATCGACACATAGAAAACATTATGGATCTTAGACATTTCTGGTGGCAAAGCTAATTTGTAGGCTAAAAGGCCTAATCTTCTCGATAATCTTATAAGGGCCTTTATATCCTGGGCTGAGCTTGCCCTTCTTACCAAATCTCAAGACTCCTTTCCATGAAGAAGCTCTAAGAAATACTTTGTCTCTAACTTCAAATTCTATCTCTCTTGTATGCGCATTTGTATAGCTCTTCATTCTGTCTTGAGCTGCTTTAATCTCTGTTTCACTAATGTAATCTTATCGACTGTGACTTGTACCAATTCAGGTCCTACAAGTCTCCTTTTACCTTCCTCATCCTAACAAATAAGAGTTTTGCACCTCCTACCATATAAAGCTTCATAAGGTGCCATTTGAAATCCTGAGTGGTAGGAATTATTATAAGCAAATTCAATTAAAGGCAGACGATCATCCCATGAGCGTTTGAAATCCATAACACAAGCTATTAACATTGCCTCCAAAGTTCGTATTGTTCTCTTTGATTGTCCATCAATCTATGGATGGAGAGCTGTGCTAAAATGTAACTTAGTTCACAAAGCCTCTTGTAAGCTCTCCCAGAATCTAGAGGTGAACCTGAGATCTCTATCCGAAACTATAGAGTTCGGAATCTCATGAAGTCTGACTATCTCATCTATATATTTCTTGGTCAAAACATTTAGAAAGTCTGTCTATCTAATTGGCAAGAAATGTGCTGACTTGGTTAACCTATTCACAATCACCTATATTGCGTTATACTTCCTGTTAGTCCTTAGCAATCCTATCAAGAAATCTATAGTAATCTTCTCTCATTTCCATTCCGGAATGGACAAAGGTTTAAACTTACCAATAGGTGCTTAATGTTCCACTTTAATTTGTTGACACATTAAGCATCTACTAACATACTCTGCAACCTCTTTCTTCATTCCTTTCCACTAGAAGTGCTCTTTCAAATCTCTATACATTTTTGTACTTTCTGGGTGCATCGCCTAGAGCGCATTGTGTACCTCATCAAAAATCTCGTCTTTCAACTCTTGCATGTCCGGAATGCACAATCAGTTACCTATCACCATCAATCCATCTTCTCTTATCTCTATTTTAGAAGGTTACCATTTTTAATCTCTTCCTTAAGCATGTTCAAATACTCGTCTTGCTCCTACAATTCTTTGATCTTCTCATTCAACATGGGCCTTACTTTGAAATTAACCAATATACAATCAAATTCAGCTTGTTTCAATGTCACTTTCAGTTTAGCTAACTCATTCAATAAAGGTAAATATACTGTGTCCACATGTGCCATAGTCGATTTTCTACTCAATGCATCCGTTACTACATTAGCTTTCCTTGGGTGGTAATCTATCATCAGGTCATAATCTTTCAATAGTTCTAACCACCTTCTCTGTCTCAGATTCAACTCTTTCTGACTCATCAAATACTTAAGACTCTTGTGGTCTATAAATACCTTAGTAGTGACTTCATATAAGTAATGTCTCCATATTTTCAATGCAAAAATTATGGCAGCTAACTCCAAGCTATGCGTAGGATAATTTATCTCATAAGGTTTTAATTGCCTAGAAGCATAAGCAATTACCTTATCTCCTTGCATCAGCACACATCACAATCTCTTTCTCGAGGCATCACTATATGCTGTATATCCATCACTACTAAAAGGCAAAGCCAAAATTGGTGTCATTGTGAGCTTATTCTTCAATTCCTCAAAGCTCTTTTGATGTTCTTCTGTCCACACAAATTTCTGATTCTTCCTTGTCAACTTAGTAAGTAAGGTTGCGATCATAGAAAAGCCCTCTACAAATCTTCTATAATACCTAACTAAACCCAAGAAACTCCTCACTTGTGTACATTCTTACGTGCTTCACATTTCACTACTGCTTCTATTTTTCTCAGATCCATATGCACTCCTTATTTCAAAATTACATGTCCAAGGAACACCACTTTTCTTAGCTAAAATTCACATTTATCGAATTTGACGTACAACTCTTCCTTCCTCAATGTTTCTAAGGCAATCCTCAAGTGTTCCTTATGCTCGTTGTCACTCTTGGAATAAACCAATATGTTATCAATAAAGACTATAACAAATCGATCTAAGAAAAGCTTGAAGACTCTATTCATTAACTCCGTGAAAGCTGCAGGGGCATTCGTTAATCCAAAGGGCATAACTAAGAATTCAAAATGCCTATACCATGTTTTGAAGGTAGTCTTTGACACATTAGACTCCTTTATCCTCAACTGGTGGTAATCGAATCTCAAGTCTATTTTAGAAAAGACCCTTGCCCCTTGCAATTGATTAAACAAATCGTCTATGTGTGGAAGCAGATATCAATTCTTGATAGTGACATGATTAAACTTCCTATAATCCACACACTCCTCAACGATCCATCTTTCTTCTTCACAAAAAGAACCGAAGCTCCCGAAGGTGAAGAGCTCTTTCTCCAGCAACTATTTTAACTACTCTTTAAATTCCTTGAACTCTCCCAGAGCCATTCTGTAAGGTGGGATTGATATCGAAGCTGTGCCTGGAAGAAGTTTTATAGGAAATTCAATTTCACTAAGTAGCGGCAGTCCTAGTAATTCCTTTGGAAAAACATCCAAGGTTTTCATAACCACAGGAATTTCTTCTAATTTCCCTCCATCAACCTTCATATCTACTATATATGCCAAGAATGCTTCACATCCCTTCCTCATCAGTTTCTCTGCTGTCAAAGCTGAAATAATTCTAGGCGGACTTGCTTTCCTGTCTCCCATAAACACTACTTTCTACCTCCGTCTAACTCAAACTCTACTATCTTCTGTTTGCAATTTAGATTGGCTTTATACTTCTCTAACGTATCTATGCTTAAAATTACATCTAATCCTCCCATCTTCAATGGCATCGAATCTACCACTAATTGTTCTCCACCAATATATAGTTCACAGTCGCTATATACTTGACTAATAATAATGTACTAGCCGATTGGAGTATTAACCATCAAAGGAGTATCCAACGGGCTCAAATTTCTACTATGCATAGTTTTACTTGATGAAACAAATTAATAGGTAGACCCAGGATCAATCAAAACAATTACATCATCATTAAACAATTTAATCATACCAGTTATAAGTTCTATAGTGGTTTTTGTGTCCTCTCTCGTCATTACAAGCACCCTAACTGGTGCTTGTCCCCTCGGTCTTCCTGGAGGATTCGCTCTCTTGTCTATCTCAGAACTGCCCATCTCAGTTGCAGCCTTATGCCCTACAGTCTCAGCTCTCTTTGAAGCTTGCATCTGAGTTCTCTCTTATCTTGCATATTGAGGGCATTCTTTAGCCATGTGCCCTTTCTCTCCAAAGTTGAAGCAAGCTCTTGTCAATCTGTAATAGTCTCCTCCATGGAACTTGCCACAATGATTACACTTGGAAATGGGTGACTTACCCCC
>JANIJH010000225.1:72209097-72227207 GCA_024520975.1 Erythroxylum areolatum | reverse complement strand
GATTGGTTTAGACCAAGTGTGTCTTCCTAGTTTTCCAACGTTTTTATAAAGTATGCGCTTTCGGATGTCGGAATTAAGAGTTTTGACCACTAAGCCTTTTCGATTTCTTGATTCCTTAAGCCTCTGCTTCCTTTGGTTTCCACTTTTTGATTTCTTTGGTTTTCGCCCACGTTTGTATTTCAAAAAAATTCTGCTATCACGCTTTTGATTCCGAAAGGTTGGGTTCCAGAAACGGGGCCCAACACTTATGTTGATACGCTTATAAAGCTATCCCAAAAGTTATAGTTACTAACTTAATTACAAAAGATCTCTAACTATCTTGGAGTTTCCAATGCCTTGCAAGGTTCAACAATCATCTTATTCTACACCTGAGAAGGGAAAAATATGGGTTGAGCTACAAAGCTCAGTGGCTAATATATTTATAGCCATCGGTAATTACCCACAAATTCGAGCGTATGCGTATATGTATATCAATATACATCTATATCTCATTTTATCTAGAAACTCAATCATCCACAATTCAAACTCACAAACTCATATTTAAGAAAATATCATCACAATGTCAACTCATGAATATTCAACCATCCATATCTAGCACACAATTGTTCATCATGCTCAACAAATCCAATGCAATGCACAAACAAATGGCTCGAGGGTTCCATGGAATGAAATGGCAAAACCGAAGTTTACACCATGAACAAAATGAGTCCCTTTTTTTCGGAGCTCACATGCCACAAGCTGGCAGCCGGGAGAAAGCTCTTATCAACATGTATGTGACAAAAGAAATGGTTTCTCTCTGGCCTATACAAAAGCACATATTCATGCTTAATTCATTTCATCATATGCTCATAATTTCATTTTTCATTTTTTTATTTAATTCAAAATGTCATAACCCTTTTCAAGGTATAACATAGTTATAATTCATCATACATTTTCAAACATTCATAACAATTCAATTCATGAAGTTCACACATACACATATAGGTAAGAATTTTTCCCATTACACAAGTAACTATAAATACATCACCCACCTAATTGGCTTGCAAAATCCAATTCAAGCTTGCCTTTCCTCTTGCTCTTTGATTAAATTTCCTCGATTTCCTAAAACAAATCAAGTTCTCATTCAAAATAATATTCCATAAAAATTCATAAAACTTCAATAATCATAAAATGAAAAATTAAGCTCTAACTTAACCTTCTAATAGTTCATCTGGTTTAGTAAGCCCAAAACCTAGTTCAGAAACCCTAAAAATCAAGATGAGTTCCTTAAATCATCTTCATCCTTCCTTCATTCTCAGCACAAAATCCCATTTTCTTCCTAAGTCCTTCTCTAACAAAGCATGAAAAAACAAAGCTTACCTTGAACAAATCTTCTTCCTTCTTTCTTCCCAAGATTTCTTCTTCTTTTCCTAGCTTCTCTCATGACTCTCTTCTCCTTCTTTTCTCTCCTTTCATGATTTTCTCTTCTCTTCTTTTTTCTCACAATTTCTTCTTCTCTTCTTTCTTACTCAAGGTACATTTTCTTGGTCTTCCAAAATTGTCTTTCTCTTTGTTTGTCCTTCCAATTTTGCCCTCCTTCATTTATTTCATCTACTAACTCCTTAATCCATTAAATCTAATACCTTAACCATACACTAATTTAATTCTAACAATTTTATTCTAATTTATAATTACTACTTATGCTCACTAAAATTAATGACTCAATTCTCAAAATAAATAAAACAGCCAAACAAATCGTAAAATAAATTTTTTAAACAAATAATAAAAATTTGAAAAAAATTCGGGGCCCAACATACGAATTATAAGAGGAAACAATAAGAACTTTTCTATTAGTATTAGGCTACACTAAGGCTTCACATTAATCCCTTTTTTGTTTGTAGTAGTAATGGATGAGCTTACCAAGACTATTCAAGGAGATGTGTCATATTGTATGTTATTTACTAACGATATTGTCTTAGTAGATGAGACAAGGGAGAGAGTCAATGACAAGCTATAATATTGGAGGGAAACGTTAGAGTCAAAAGGTTTCTAAATGAGCAGGATTAAAACTGAGTACTTGGATTGCAATTTTTTGGGCTAGTAGGTGGTTAATGATGTGGATGTAAAAATTAGATCCAAAGTTATATCACAAAAAGAGGGTTTTAAGTACCTAAGGTCTATCATTTAGAGCAATAGAGAGATTGATGACGATATAGTTCATCGTATCAGATCAGGGTAGTTCAAATGGTGAAGTATGTCAGGGGTCTTATGTGATAAGAATATATCACTCAAACTTAAAGGTAAATTCTATCAAATGACGATTAGGCCAACCGTGTTATATGAGGGAGTATTGACCCATCAAACTAATACATAATAATAAGCTTTTGGTGACAGAGATTAGGATGATCTGATAGATATGTAATACTACCAGAAGAGATAAAGCTAGGAATTGTATGGTGATAGACAAAATAAAGGTGGCTGGTATTAATGACAAATTGTGAGAGACAAGGCTTAGGTAGTTCGAATATATGAGAAGAAGACACTTTAACGCTCCAGTGAGGTGATGCGAGTAAATAATTCTTAGAGATTGCAAAAGGAAAAAAGAAAGACCTAAAAAGAATTGGGAAGAAGTGATCAATAATGATATGACATGGTTGGAGTTTATTGAAGACTTGGCCCGCATTAGGAAACTCTGGCATACTAGGACATAGGTAAAGGATATATCTTAAAGAGAGCATTTGCAGTCTTGTAGGTTATATAATTTGGGAATCTATTGTGTAGTATTGACCTCCTAGGAAGTTTTGTCTAATTATTCAGTCTCTATCTCTTTAATTGTTAGTCATGGGCTAGCGGTTGTGTCTTGGAGTCGATTTTTTAGCTAAGGTCTATACCAAAAATTTTTGCGTTCAAGGAGCTCCTTGCCTTCGTCACTAAGTATGAGTGTAGCTTTGACAATTTCTCATCTATCATCTGCCAATTATCGAGTGTGTTTTGTCACAATTATTATTTTAGTATTATTTATTTATGTATTTATTTAATTTAATATTACTAGTATTATTCTTTTTTCTCTCTCTATTTGTGGGGGCATTTAAAAAGACCTTACAAATTTTTGCTTTCTTTCTTTTCTTTTTTTCATGCATAATTTTTTTTATATCTTTTGCATGTAAGTTTATTAGAAATAACCTCTTTATTAAGTCAGGATAAGGCTGAGTGCTATCAGATCTTTCCAAACACGCATTGATTCAAGATTTCAACTCGGTGTTGATAATGATGATATATATATTATGTTTGATATGTTAATAGATTTAATTTTTTTTAAAATATTTTACTATGCACGAGACAACTTGAATATCCCAACAATTAACGGATTGTTTGTTTCTATTTTTGTTTTTAATTTTATATTTTTAATTCAATAAAAACCTATTTATTTAAATTTTTATTTCTGTTTTTGATTTTTATTTCTTCTAGTTTTAAAAATTTATGAAAACTGAAACGGACCTTCAAACAACGGATCTTCGTGTTCGCGCATTAGTGCTTTTGTTTCTAATCTGAGGGACGAGAGTATTTGTCAGTGGGACCATTTCCAGTTTCCATTCAAGGCTCATCTCTCTACAGCCAACATCTCATTCCACTACCACAACAAACCAAATCCACTTCTCATCTCCATTTCTGCTCAAAACCCTTTTTGCGTTTTCTTCATTAGCCAGGTAATTCAACGTTGAGTTGTCTTTAAGAGAAGAACATTGAAAGGGAAGTTAAAGAATGGTTTTTTCTACAGTAATACCCTCGTCACCTGTTCTATTCATCCCAAAAAGAGGAAGAAATCTTACCCTCCCAAAACTTCGATCAGCAATCCGCTGTTCTTCCTCTTCTCTATCAGTTTCAAGCCAATCCACTTCGACCCAGTTCGATTTAAAAGGTTATTGGACGACCTTAATTGCAGAGATCAACCAGAAGCTGGACCAAGCAATTCCAGTTCAGTACCCAGGAAAGATTTATGAGGCCATGAGATACTCTGTGCTTGCAAGTGGTGCTAAAAGGGCACCACCTATTATGTGCGTCGCAGCTTGCGAGCTTTTTGGCGGTAGCCGCCTCGCCGTGTTCCCTACCGCATGTGCTCTTGAAATGGTTTGTCAATGACCTTTTCTTTTGTGTGTGTTTGTGCCTATGAAGTTAATTTGGAGCTCTTTGCCTGCTTGGTGATGCTATTAGTTATAGCGGCCTTTGTATTACCACTTTTCTTTCTTTGAGTGAACGAATGATTGTTGATTCTCCAGTCAGTGGGAGATGAAAAGTTGCTTTCTTTGTTAGATTCTTACGATTGCCAGCATCATTGGGAAGTATGCGATGGTAATCGGACTTGGTTCTTTTAATAACATTAAATTATGTGCATGATGTTAATTTTTACTATATTATTCTAACACATTGATTAAAAAAGTTAAAAGATTTGAGTGAGAAAGAATACAGCTAATGGAGCTCTTGGAAGAATCTTCCCAGTTCCCAGATTGGTGTTGTTTCTATAAGGGGCCTGCTGTATCAAAGAAGATTCCTTTTATTGGCTTGCAACTGGAAGCTTTTGGCCGTTAGAATTAAGATTTTCTTTTTGGTGGAATTTGTTGGTCTCTCTAACATTAAATGCCGAACACGATCGTAAAAGGAAGAATGGTTTGTTAGCATTCTTAAATTACTCGAATTGTCTTCATCTCTCCCACAAAGTGACCCCTAATATGTTCGTTAGTTTTTGCGTTTCTTTCTTTTTGGCTCCAGATTAATTGAACATAGTATGAATGTAGCTTCCCAATTTAAGTCATGGATCCTTGATTTAAGCAGGTGCATGCAGCTTCACTGATCCATGATGATCTTCCCTGCATGGATAATGATCCATTTCGCCGGGGCCAGCCCTCAAACCACACAACCTTTGGTGTTGACATGGCCATCCTTGCAGGAGATGCTCTATTCCCTCTTGGCTTCCGCCATATCGTGTATCACACCCCATCAGAACTTGTTCCAGAATCGCGCATTCTTCGAGTGATTGCAGAAATTGCTCGTAGTGTGGGATCCACAGGCATGGCTGCTGGACAGTTTGTTGACCTTGAGGGTGGCCCTAATTCTGTTGATTTTGTGCAAGAGAAGAAATTTGGTGTAATGGCTGAGTGCTCAGCAGTATGCGGAGGATTAATTGCTGGTGCTGACGATGATGAAATACAGAGATTGAGGAGATATGGAAGAGCTGTTGGGGTACTGTACCAAGTAGTTGATGATGTGTTGGATGCAAAAGTGCAGAAGAGTGAAGAGAAAGAAGAAGAGAAGAAAAAGAAAGGGAAGAGTTATGTTGCTTTATATGGAGTTGAGAAAGCCATAGAGGTGGCAGAGGAGTTGAGAGCGAAGGCAAAAAAAGAATTGGATGGCTTTGAGAAATATGATGAGAGCGTATTGCCATTGTATAGCTTTGTCGATTATGCTGTTGATAGAGGCTTTAACGTTGGTGTATCAAGCTCATGAGGACCCGCTTGGGACATGTTAGATATAAATGTAGTTTTTAATTTGGTGGGCGTAAGAAGGAAGGCAAACGATTTACACCTGAAGCTTTTGATAGCTTTGAGAACGGGCAAGTGTGAGCTCTCTTGATAGTACATTAGCTTCTGAGGATCATTCATTTTGCCATTCAAGTTGTTTTGAGTAGCATAACACGATTGTCCCCGGTAGAGGAGGTATTGGTGAGGTAACTGTATGCTTAAAGTAATCTTTATATGTGCTGTTAATTTGTTTATCGTCAGTTGAAATGTTCAATGGAGAAGTAATACATGTTCCTATAACAGCGTCATTCGAGTCAGATGTACTGAAGAACCAAACTCATTGCTTCTTGGAGGTGTTGTTAACAATATGAAGCACAAAACCATGAAAGAAAGACAATGTGTAATAACGTACCTTATAAACCATTCTAGTCGTGAACTGGACGCCATTTAAGCCTTTGGAGTTCATACATACATAGGTTTTCGTTTTCTTGGAAAACATGAACAGGAAACTATGATCATCAGATGGTGTTTTGACACGACACTATTTACTTTTAAAAAATAGAAAGAAGCTACGGAGCATATGCCTCCTGCTTTGTATGCAAATTACTTCACAAAACTAACTCGTAAAATTGAAAGACCAATAACCAACAGGAAGACGAAAGAATCAGAATTTATAAAAAGAGGAACCCTTCTTTTCTCAGGTTTATCTAAGGGATATGGACCCCACAACACATTGCTTCACAAAATAGTAAGCAGGGTCCGCACGTTCACGGAACCGTCCGAATGGATTGACAGCAGTTTTCCCACTGCTATAGCAATCGAGCAGATCGATCATCCAGTCACACCCATCGAAACAAGGGAGAGAGAAAACTGAGGTTGAAAAGAAATGGAAAACCGTGAAGAGGGTTTGGATCAACTTCCGGCGACCCTTCTGGCGACTGTGATGACAAAACTGGATATGGCTTCCATATTCTCGTTGGCTTCCACTTGCAGGACCTTTAGGGGCTGTGCTTCTCATATCCTAACTTTCCTCCCCAACTTTGAGCTCCTCGTGAGTTTTGCTTTCTCATTGTTCGATTCATTTTTGGGCCGTTTGGTTTGTGGGTGTGATTGTGAATATTCAAGCCTTGGTTCTGCTATTATCCTTGTGAAATTCGAGAACCCAGATGGAAAAACATTATCTTTTGGTTAGCTATTGATAAAAGCGTAAGCTTTGTTGTTTTGTTCTTGCTTTGCATGTGACATAATTGAAGAAAATGACTCTCTCTTCTGGTTCTAGTTCCTCCATTTCTTTCCGATCTTAACTTCATTCTCAAAACTTAATGTATGATAAAAAAGGCCCGCTTTTTGAATAATGAGGATTGATGAAGGAAAGAAGTTTCCAATCTACATTTGTCTTTTGTCAGCCAATTATGACAAATAGTCAAGGATCTGCTATCTAACTATTGAAAAGTAAACCGGAAGGCATTTGTTTTTGTAGGTTGATAACCATCAAATGGAATCTATTTCTCTTTCTCTGTTCCTTAAGTTGTTTATTATGATCATACTATGTAGGATATTGCCCCAACAATAAATTTGTTAAGGCCTCTATTACCGTCAAATCCATTCCTTAGAAGCTTGAAGGTTGATTGTGGTCGGCTTGATGATTCAGCCATCAATCTTTTAGTTCACCCTTCTTTGCAAGAGCTATCCTTGTATAATTGTGTGGATTTTAGCGGGAAGTTGCTTTCTGAGATTGGAGCGAACTGTGCAGATCTAAGGTAAATTTTTGACCACATACAATAGTTACTGTAAGTTTGGACGTTTTCCATGCTAATAGAACTACTTGAGATGTATGGAATCGTGTCACATGAGAATCAGGATGTTCAGAAGATATGATGTGTAATCTTACTTCTATCTGTTTGAATGCTGCTCTTGGCTTTGGATATCAATTAATCCTTTCCATTCAGGCATCTCTACTTGGATTCTATTGCTGAAAAGAGAGGGCGGGCTATTCATATATCAGACCTGGAGGAGTTGCTCAGTGGTTGCACGCAGTTAGAAGTAAGGATAAGTTTTGAATAGATAGCTCTGGAATCATTCGGGAAGTTGTTTGTTAAGATTAATAGTAATTTATTTCATCTTTCAATCCAACTTGGAGTTAAATGACAATATCAGTGCTTTTAAAATTGGTTTAGTCTTCCTATAAGAAAAAAACATTTAAGTTTCCTTACGCAATGGGATTTGAGTTCTGACTTTTTTGCTATATTATGTAAATTAGAACATATTGGAAATAACATTCACCGATATGTTTGGCAAGTTCTGATGGCATCATTCATGTTTAATAAGGAGCTCTTGTTAGTATATGTGTGAATCTGATTGCTTATTTCAAAGGACTGCTGGTGTGACATATACTGCACTATTCATTAACAAAAATCATACTATAATGCTTATTCTGCTAAAATGACTGAAAATGATAATTAATGATAGACCACAAAAATGATACTATAATGCTTATTCTTCTAAGATAACTGAAAATGATAATTAATGATAGACCATCTCTTAATGAATGCTATTTGTCATTCCATGTACTGCAGTTCATTTGTTATGCATATGTTATATTTATTTTTTTCTTCAATTGTCTGACTTTATTTCCTTTATACATATAGCATGATACTTCTTTTCCCCCCGGCTGGGGGCCTTAGCTTCTTACATCACTTTTACAATCTTAATCTTACTCTCCTTTTGTTCGGGCAGGAATTGGTCCTGATGTTTGATGTTTCATTATTTCTTCGACACAATTTTGCTTGGGTTTGGGCTTTGGCTTCAGAAAAGCTTACTTCTCTTGAGATTGGCTATGTTTCTTCAGTAATGGTTACCGAACTGCTTAGTCCAAATGTGGGATCTCATCAACCGTCAAACCACCTTCGACCATTTGTTTTACCTAGCATTCGCAAATTGTGCCTTTCAGTGGATTATATTACTGATACAATGGTCGGGGCAATATCTAAAGGTCTTACAAACCTAATACATTTGGATCTTCGAGATGCTCCTCTCATAGAGCCAACAATTACATATGACCTCACCAATGCTGGTCTTCAGCAGATTAATCAACATGGGAAACTGAAGCACTTATCTTTGGTTCGGAGCCAGGAATTCCTCATTACATATTTCAAACGGGTTAATGACCTTGGGTTGCTATTGATGGCTGATAAGTGTGCAAACATGGAAAGCATATACCTTGGTGGCTTCTGTCGAGTTACAGATAGTGGTTTTAAAACAATCTTGCACTCTTGTTCTAGCCTATTCAAACTTAGGGTGTCACATGGGACACATTTAACGGATTTGGTTTTTCATGACATCAGTGCAACTTCCCTTTCATTGACGCACGTTACCTTGAGGTGGTGTAATCTTTTGACAAACCATGCAATAGAGAATTTGGTATTGAACTTAGGCCTCAAGGTTCTTGACTTGAGAGATTGCAAGAGCCTTGGGGATGAAGCACTTAGAGCTATTGGCTCTCTTACTGAATTGAAGAGTCTTCTACTGGATGGTTCCAATATAAGTGACTCGGGATTGTCATATCTACGGGGAAGAGTTATAAACTCTTTATCTTCATTGTCTGTAAGAGGGTGCAAGCGACTTACTGACAAGTGCATCTCTGCACTTTTTCAAGGATCTTCTAAATTTGTGTTGCAGGAACTGGACCTGTCGAATCTTCCTTACCTTTCAGATAATGGAGTCCTAGCACTTGCAAAATGTAGAATTGCCCTTACTGAACTCCGAATGCGACACTGTCCACTAATAGGTGATACTTCTGTTATGGCATTAGCATCGAATCAGGTAGATGAGGAAAACAGATACGGTAGTCGCTTGCGCCTGTTGGATCTTTACAACTGTGGTGGGATTACTCAGCTTGCATTCAGGTGGCTGAAAAAGCCATACTTTCCAAGATTGAGGTGGTTGGGAGTGACAGGAAGTTTACATAGGGATCTTGTAGATGCCTTGGCTACGAATAGACCGTACTTGCACGTTGCATGCCATGCAGAAGAGCTAGGCACCAACCAATGGAATTACTCAGACAGTTTGTTCATGCATGACTATGATGAGATGGATGAACTTGAGCAATGGCTTTTGGAAGAAGAGGGTGTGAATATTGATGACGAAGATGACATCATGAATGTGGAAAATCATGCGGAGATGTTTTGGTGATTTATTAGAAACATATGGCATATATGTACTTGCTGATATGAACTTTTCGAACATTTGTCATGCACTTGTATTGTATCATTAGTTGCTTGTGAACTTAAATTAGAAAATGAAGATATTTCCTATCTATTGTAATATAAAGGGACTGTAGCATGAGCTTTCTTTCTCCGAGCACAGCTTTGTATAAAGGAAGAATTGAAGACAGTAATTTCATTTCCTAGCTTCCCTTCTTTTTTTTTCCCCAAGCTCAACCCCTTTTCCTCTTTATGTGCTTTGAAAAATGGAAGTTTACTTGGGTGGGGGAAGTTTGATGAAAAAGGAAGTTTTGAATCTCAATATATGTTCTTTTAGCTAATTAAGGACAGTTAGCCAAGATTCTGTTATCTAATGATTGAAAAGTTGCACATGAGCGTTGTATCTCTGTATTAAAGTTTCATATTGGTAGAAGTCGGGAATCTTTCTCATCAAGTCACTTGATTTTCTCGGAAACCAAACACGGGCCGAAACAGTACCATTCACCGACTAGCCCATTGCTTGATGATCCAAAAGTTATGTCCATTAGCCCTATATTCTGCTCCAACTTGTATTGACAATGGCTTCCATAATATTACAGTACTGGTGGATTCCATTAATCTTTTTGAGCAATTAAAACACCAGAAAGTGACATACGTCTGTCTTTTGCTGTACAAAAATCTTTGGAATGATAACACTGAAGATTCCTGTCCTCTCATACTCAAGACAATCACTTAAACCCCATTTTCTTCCATGCGAAACTTGGAGCGAAAGTGGATAAGATTCCAGTACCAGTAGCTTTTGGGAGAAGACGTGGACCTTATAAACAGTCTGCTAAAATTCAACATGTCAGCAAAAGCATATAAAAATATAGTGATAGAATAGTAAACAAGTGACGCTTTCTTTACGTTACAGGCTCCGGGATTTCTATTTCTTAAAGATAAACTAGCATTTCGCGTATTTTTTTAAAGAAATTATCAAATTATAAATCTGTTTTAAAATATCTAAAATAAAATTAACGTTTTTAAATAATATAATTTATCATTTCACTATAAAAGTCATATATTTTAATTAAATTTGAATTAAACGTCACACAAAAATCAGGTAAGATAATAAATATTATATATCTTAATTAAATATAAATTGTTTTTCTTAATTTAATTATGTATAATAAATTTAATCTAATTTAAATAATTCAACTTAAATTAAAATACTAATTACTAAGAAATTCACAATTTCAGGCGATATTCACCTTTTTTTGTGTGTTTTGCTTTAAATTTTGTATATGCTGCTTGTGACCATTGCTCCCCTGAGCATTGTATGAATTAATTTGTTGTGAGAGGGTACAAATCTTGGGTTTGTTAAAAACTAGAACAGTTAGCTGGTATTTTTGTCTTTCTGAAACCTGATTACACTTAAGGACTTTGGTTGTAAAAATTAAATCTTTTTCGTTCTGATTGCAGCTAAAGCTGGGACGGATGATGATAGCATCTGAGTTGCTGTCTCAAGTTGATGTACATGATATAATAGAGCTGACTGCAGCTGGTAGGAAAAAGTAAGCCTCGGTCTTAGCTAATGGTGGTGTTGCTGTTGCCGCCGGCAGCGCAGTACCTTATGGAGAGGTTAAGGACGAAGAACAGTCTAATGATGTATTATTTTTGTTTATTCGAGTCCCAGAGTTCCTCAACGACAGCCATGTCTTTCGAGTTTAGATCCGGTCTCTCATTCCACCACCGACTTCTCATCTCTATTCATGCTTAAATTCCATCTTGCATTTTCTTCAGTAGCTGAGTAAGTCAACTTAAAGAAGTTTTCATTAACACAAGAGTAGTGCACTCGAGGGTTAGCTTTGAAACAATTAAAAAAGTTTACTTCTTTGTGATCATAAAGTTATATGTCAAATTATAGGAATAGTCTCTTTGTAAAAAATAGAAAAAGAAAAGTTGTGTACATTATGACCCTTTTTAAATCCTGCAAAATAGGAAGCTTTATGCACTAATTACGCTGACTTTTTAGCGTCAGAGGAAAAGGCAAATTTAGTTTTTTTCTACAAATCACTTGTTCTGTATCATCCACAATTGGTTGTTCTTCTTCTTTATCAGTTACAAACTGATCCACTTACACTCAATTCGATTTAAAACGGTTATTGCAGAGATCAACCAAAAGTTAGACCAGACAACTTCAATTCAATTCCTCAAGAAAATTTATGAACTCCTACTAAAAAGTGAGTATAATGGAAAACTCAAATTGGAAGTTTATTACAACTAGGATTTTCTTGATTGAAATTAGTTTGTTTAGGTATAACTTCTTAACAGATTTACACAAGTCAATGGTCCAATTCTTAATAACCTTAATATGAACCAATCATCATTCAAAATCAACCTTTTAAACTTCTATACCTATATATCTCTATCATTCAACTCAAGATAGATTAATTAAATTAAATTATTAATTTTCCATTTCCAGTTGGAATTAATTAAGATGAATGTTGTATGGCATGCTCATTATCAATGGACAATAAGACAATGCATGCATGTAAGACCAATACTTTACCATTTTTTATTATTTAGAAGTTATCTCAATCCTAAAAATTAGTGGTTTTGTTGGTTTTACCAAGAAGTATAAAGGACCAAAAAGTTCCTAACTTTGTTTTTGAAAAATAAAAAGTTCCCAACTTTGGTCTATCTATGAATGAATAAACATAGGAACAAGATTCTGGATATCAAGATGATAATCTTACTGAATTTTTTTTTTAGTAAATAAGAACTCAACTTTAGGCATGAAGGTAATGCTTGGTTTTTATAGTCATCTAATAGATATTGTTTTACCACGTACATGAATAAATGCATATGGAATGTTGGAGATGAAAGAAGCACAGCATATGATTGATTGGTTGTGCTTCATCTAGTCAATTTACCTTCCTAGTATTTTTCGATCTCTTGAATTAGGCTAAAGCTACTTCTAAATCAAGTGATTATAGGGTTTAGTTTCTAGTTTGGTACGTTTTGATGTTTAACACATTTGTCCTTAGTGGTCATGCTTATTGATTTTGCTAACGTTGATTAGTGAATGCTATAGTGAAGATCAAAAAAAGGTAATAACATCTTAAAGAGCAAAATATGGTATTAACATCTTTTATATATTAAGAATAGTGTAAAAATGTATGTTACTTATGTATGATTACCATTATACTTGACCAAATATGAAGCAAAACTTAGTACATAACAAAGATAATTTTCTTTAAAGATTATAACTAGATTGATAGATCTGGAATCTTAATTGTTCTTATCCATAAATGCAATCAAACTTCATGGTATAATGAATAAGCTTTAGTGTTCAATGAATTTAAGTTAGGTGAATAGTTTGGACGTTTGTTTGGTTTTGGCATTCAAAATGTGTAATAGAGAATTAAATATGCTCAATACTTCTAATTAAATCTTATAATTTAATTAACACAAGTGGCAAAAATACATAGCAAAAAGTTCATTTGGGTATAAATTTAAATTTTAAAGTTAATAGAGTTAAGTATGTAGCTTTATAATCCTTTCAACTTTGAAATTTATCATTATCATTAATTCGTTATCATCATATATATAAAGAAATTTACTCTTATATGTAATTATGATTAATTATACTTTTATTATCTTACTCTAAGTTAAATGCCCGTTAAAGTATATGTATAAATATAAATGTCCGTGAATAACTTGTATAATTGTATATGTTAATTGTTCCAGATGAATGAGCATATTCCTTTAGCTGAGAGTGCTAATTTAGTACCTAAAGTATAAAAGCAGATACTTCCCAATACACGTGAAGGTAGAAGTGCACTAGGTCCTTTAATTAGAAGTGATGTTTGAAAGGCCGAATGTAAATATTGTCATAATATGTTGGTCAGGAGTTCAAAAGGTGAGATCTTTTATTTGAAGAGACATGTGGATTTGTATAATAAAAAATGATTGTATTAAGAGTTCAAACATTTTTTACCCCTAACATAATGAAAAGGAAGAATGAAACGACTGTTATAGCTTATGATAGCAACATATTAAGGTTGTTGATCGCTACTATGCTCAATGATGATGAACAATTACTCTCTATGGTTAATAACAAAAGATTTAGGATGTTAGTCATCTCACTCCAACCAACACTCAAGATCTTATCTCAGAATACCTTAAAGAAATACATTTTAAAGATATACGAGATCAAAAGAAAGAAATATTAAAAATGTTGTTGAGTATTAAAGGACAAGTAGTCATCACAATGGACATATGGATAACCAATGACCAAAAGAAAGGTTATATAACAGTGATAACACACTATATTGACAACAACTAAACTCTATATAGTAGAATACTAAAATAAATTATATTCTTTAATATTGTTATCATTTATTTATTTGATTATGTTATGATTGATTGTTCATACTACGTTGGTCGAGTATTTAATAGATTGGAATATCCACACGAATCTGTCAACCAAACACTCAACAATCGTAGCACAAATGATGTAATGATTGAAAAGATGAAGAACAAGTTACAGGTTGAGAGCTTGTTGATTAGTGGGAGGTTGTTCTACATACGATGTTTTGCACTTATTTTGAATTTGATTGTGAAGTATAGGTTGGAGATGATAAAGAAAGTAGTAGAGTCTATATGAGATAATGTAGTATATTGGAGTGTAATACCTAAAAAAATTTAAAATTTTGAAGAAACTACATGACAACTATGCCTCTTGTTGCTACTAGGCTTGCAATTACATTTATAACTTTTAAATATTTTTATAAGCATAAACAAATACTTCAAATTTTAGTGAAAGTAAAACACTTCTCAAATTATAAGTTATTAAAGGGTGTAAAATGAAAAGAGGTTTATGATATTATGGTGGATAATAAATTTTAAGATGCTTACTTGATTATTGTAAAGATTGTGGCTCCACTTATAAAATTATTGAGCATTGTAGACTTTGATGAGATTCCATCTTTAGGATATATATAGCAGCGTGTCGTAACACTAGTCAAAATAAAAACTAGACTACTACTATAGTAGTGGTAAGTCTATGTCAATCCCACAGAGAGTGTGTGTAAAGTTTTTAAAATGAAATTAATCGGTGTTTAAGTTTAGGGTGTTTTGGTTTTAGAAAATAAAATGAAATTAGACTAATAAAAACAAATTAAAGAAAACATGCGAAAAATGATAAAAGTGAAAATTTAGTAGGGACTCGGTTATGGTTCAATCTCAGCCTACACTTAATTAAACATATTTTATTAATTTGTTATTCTCAAATCTCTCCTAGTAGTTATTAATCATGGGTTAATAATTAATCCGAATTTTCTCTTAAATAGTGTTCAATTAATTAAGATACGATCTTTAATTAAACTTAACTACCGAATAACCTAAGATACAATCTCTAGATTTAATTGGGTAGTAGCATTACGAATTAGAAAAACCGATTAATCAAGGTAATAATCACATACGATTCATCATTTAACCTAGGTTATATTATTCCTAATAATTATGAATCATTAGTCGCTACACATGAATTTTAACATAACAATTACGAATTATATCGAAATTCTAGCAATGAGTTTGCAAAAAAAAAATCCAATGAATGCATTAAAATCATCTTTTCACAATACTTAATAGATTTATACACAAATAACCAAATAATAACGAGATTACGATTATCCATACACAAAACTTAAATCAATTAATATAGGATAAAACAATCAATTTCTAATGAGAGAAAGAAACAACAAAAACAGTGAAATATACTTAACTCAGGTCATCGGTGTTGATGTTATCTCTGAATCGGTATTGAGGCATTACCCCTCTATAGGTCTCGAAATGATCATAGCTTTGCCCCATAAAAATGTCCCACCAAAGAACCACTTTCCCTCCCGCTATTGTGTCTCCTTAGTGTTGTTGTCCTAATTTTCTCATTTAATTCTTGTTCCACCTTCACTGTACATTCTTCTTTTAAAACCTACACTCCCCTCTTGAAACCGTCTGCACGAAACGTGCAACGTCTACCTAAAACACATACTTGGTTGCGTTTTCTCTCCTGCATCAGTGTTTTGGTTGCTCCTTCCCAGCAACCTCTTCTCTTCCTCTTTTGCTGTCGTTTTGCTCAATGTCTGTTACATTTTCATCACGTTGTATGGGTCGCTCATGAAATTTCCATGCATAACTTTTTTACTTCTTTGTCGTAAGCAACTTTGATTTATTTGTGTTTCTATTTTTTTTCTTCTTGTCTTTTTTTTCTTGTTCCATGAAAAAAAGTGAAAATTAATCTTCGAAAAATAGCTAAAATATGGAGCTTTCAACTCACTTTAATTTATTTGATTCCGAATTATGCCTAAAATTACATATGAATCAAAGTGAGTATCTAAAGCAATTTCATGTCAATAATCGCTAAGTGTTATGGAATAATTTCATAACTAATTAAGCACTTTGTAAAATAATTATGAATATTTTTAAAAGGAAGGAGAATTTGTACAAGTTGTATACATAAATTCTTGGTCGACACTAAGATAAGCATCTTACTTGAAAGATCCATTTAACAACTTCCTTCCTTAATCTTTATTGTATATATAATGGAGATATATGTACAAATGTTAATATTATGAGTAGTCCCTTTAATGTAATTAAGTACAAAGGTAGTAGTCCCTTTAATTTAATTAAGTAGAAAGGCACTTTCTCCATTGAAGAGTAATCAAAGGCAACAAATAAAATTAAATTATATTATGAAAGTTTAGAGAGTTTTGTTAGATCTTCTACAAAGAGAGAACTTACAATTAATTAAATGCAGCATGATATGTTTTCATACTTTTAGTTTATTCTTTGTTTATTAATAATATATATCTTTTACATTCATAACTATCGATTTAAAATGTAGATGAATGATGGAGATTATTTAGTGAAAATGCTCCAACGTTGAAAAAAATATGCTATTAGATTACTCAATTAAACAACTTCGCATCAGGTTATAAATAATTTGAGTGTTTTTGAACATACTTATACAAAAAAGCAAAAATGCCTAGAATATTAAAGACTTTATGACCTTGTTAACGTTACTTATAATATGAGGATAAAATAGGTATTTTTATTTATTTAATTTAATTTTCAAAGTAATTACATTTTTTATTATTGATCTTATAATTTCTCTATTATGTTTTTCAGAGCACCTAGTAAGACAAACACATATGATCTAGTTAATATTGATTATATTGATTATATTGACTATTCTATTTTTCAGATCGAAGAAAAAAATGATCGTTTCATCTTGATTGTAATGAACTTAAAAAGGCAATTTATGAAGGAAATGCATTTATATCTATCATAATGAATAAATTAAGAACATATAATAATGGTTAGTTGATATCTTATTTGAACCTCCTTCACACTTTCACAAATATACCAGAAATTTGGGAAAAATGGAGCTGGTTTTAGTGCAGATGACAAATCCGGCAAGAGGTAGGGAGAAATATGTGAAAGGAGTGCAGAGTGAGAAATTTTTTTTAAATGTATTTATATAAATATTAGTTATTTATTTCAGTAATACCACATTATCAACATGCTTTGATAAAATGATGGAGGCATAAACGATGTCTTACAACACTAATTAATAAAGCAACTCCAATTCAACGATTGTTTTAATATAGGATTTGTTTACGAAAGAACGAGTCTGAAAAGGAAGTGGAGGGGCACAATGGCCGTAGGATATGCTTATATCAGTTTTCGTATATTGCCTGAGTTTTCATGTATTGAAGTGGACATGTTTGCATGTTGTCAGCTTGTCTTTAATAAGAAGAGCAAAAAAGAGAGGATGAGGGAATCCTTACATCTTAATTCTCAAGCTCCATATTGATGAAGCTTTCTGTCAATCACATAGAGTTAATCCGTTGCAGTACCTTCAATCATCAGATATATTAAACGAGTATCTGCTAATTCTTGTAAGTTAAGATGAATATATGCAGACCCGTCTGGACAATAAAAGTAGCTCCAGAACAATAGTAACGTTTTTTTTTTAGTACAACCAGGGTATGCCCGCCAAATAAAGAGACTAATCCTTTCATTATGGAAGCTCGCAGTCTGTCATCTGAAGCTGTTTGATTGTTGTCTCCCTCTTTTTGTCATCTACCCCCAAAGAACAGAGACAAACATTTTTGTTTACCTTAAAATCGTAGGACAAGGGACTCCCATGTCCATGTCAATAGCTGGCCACGAGATGCACTCTATTATCATAAGTAGGGGATCGAACCTCCACCACATTGTTAAAGAACGAGGTGAGCTACTGCTACCTCCTGGTTGACATATTGTGTTGTCTGTAAAATTATAAAATATATTTACCCTTTTATTCTTTTCATATAAATAAAAGGTTTAATATATTTTTGTATTCTATAACTAAGAGTCAGAAACT
>JANIJH010000225.1:72185587-72202093 GCA_024520975.1 Erythroxylum areolatum | reverse complement strand
GTCAGCCTACATCCTCCACCTGCCTTTGGTTCATCACCTAATCTTGAAGCACTTGCCCTTGGGGTGAACAAGTTTGACAGCGAAGATGATGATGATTCTGTACATGCTAATTCAAAATACTCTCGGTATTTCTCTCGTCTAAAGTTTCCTTTCTAGGCTTAAAATTGTCTAGTTTGGCTAATCAAAACTTGGTTTGTGGATTTTAAAAAACTTGGTTCGTGGAAGTCATTAGTCATTTGTGGTCTAACTACATCTAATAATATAATATTTAATTTTCCTACATGGTAAACTGAAATATACCTGCTCTTTCCTTTAACTACACATATTTTTTTGTGTGCACCAAGTTATGAGCAAGTAATACTTTGCTATTGGCAAAGTGAATCTTTAAGCAAATTCATTGTTTATTTATCTTTTTGTTAATTGCACTGGTGCAGGCCCTTGCATGAAATTACTTTTTCTTCAGATGACAAGCCAAAACTTCTCAGTCAGGTGAAACTAGGTTTCTTTTGTTCATGTAAACTTTGTGCTTATAACTGTGAGCTTTACTTATAACAAGTCATGGTTTTGTTTTTGTCTTCATATTTTCGTCTACACACTGTTCTCTCAAATCTGAGCCTATTTGAGCCCATGGTTTTCTTTTTTAAATTCTGTAAGCTTTTACTTTCTCCATATGCTAGGTCTCTTTAGCTGGCTCAACGTTAAGGAGATAGTGGAAATTCTCACTTATCAGTTTAAAAAGCTGGAACCTTTACAGTGTCTGCTCAATTGTTCCCACCCAGACTATCCCTTATAGCAATGCCGCCTTCTTCCTTCTGATGCACACATATGCAAGTTCAATCCAATATTTGTCCATGTGTGTAAATAAATGTAAGACATCATTTTTTCTGACCTTTGGAAGGCCTTTCAATGCATGTTGTTGCTGCTGTGCAAATTCTGAAGTTAACTGCCTTACTTGCTGAGATTGGGTTGAACATCCAAGAAGCACATGCTTTTTCTACAATTGATGGCTTCTCCTTAGATGTCTTTGTTGTTGATGGTTGGCCATATGAGGTACTCATCTTTTGCACACGCATTGCTTTGTCATATGTGGTTATGTTGCTGTTTTTCAAAATTTATTCAGAAAAACCTGCTTGACAGCCATAGTATTGCAATTTTCAGGAGATAGAAGAGCTTAGAACTGCGTTAGAAAGGGAAGTTTTGAAGCTTGAGGTAATTCTTTTTTTCTGTGTTGTTGCAACAGTTATCCGATTTGTATTATCTAAGATATTTTGAAGTTTACTCCTCTTTCCTTGGATCTGTTAACGTAGATGGAATCAAAAGAATCCTTCCTTTTTTTTTTCCTTCTAATTTTTAACTTCTATGTCATTTGTTTACTGTTATCTAATACTCTCTTAATTCTGGTCCTTTTTGGGATACTTTTCTTGGTTTTTTGTGATGTTGAATCCTTTTGATCATATGAGCATATTCCCCCTTTGTCTAATTTGCCAACTATACTCTCAATTTACCCTGAACATGTTGTCATGTAGAAGCAAGCATGGATGGGTCAACGTTCATTTTCTCCCGTCAGTGAGCCAGACCAACCTACGATCAAACCTGATCCTGATTATGTGGCAATACCAAATGATGGGACTGATGTATGGGAAATAGATCCTCAAAGTTTGAAATTTGAGAATAAAGTTGCATCTGGATCATATGGTGATTTGTAAGTTCAATCTCTTCTATGCATAAGTGAATAGCTGGTGATTGTGTTTTTCATTTTACTCTCCTTTTATTGACTTAGGTTCAAAGGCACATTTTGTGGTCAGGAAGTGGCCATTAAAGTCCTTAAGCCTGAGCGTATAAACTCAGATCTACAAAGAGAATTTGCCCAAGAAGTCTTCATAATGAGGTTGGATATAATATCTCTAATTTACTGCTATACCTATTCAACTTAAGCTTTAGATATTCTCAGAAGCATTAGAGGGTTGGGCAAAGTTGTATCACGATATCTCTTATTATTTGTTTAAGTTGGGTCTGTTCCTTTCCCCATTTCCACACAATTACTCACACTTGCAGGAAAGTTCGACACAAGAATGTTGTACAATTCATAGGCGCATGTACCAAGCCTCCAAGTTTGTGCATTGTGACAGGTGACCATCAATGAGTTCCTAGATCTTTACATATTCAACCACAGTTCAACATTTGAAATCAATAAAGCTGCCCATTTTTTATTTTCCATTCCCATATCAAAGTCATTAAAATTCATTGTGTTATTGTTCTTCTATCTTTCCTTATTTGATAAAAGTACTTTGCATTTGCTTTATGTTATTCAACAGAATTTATGTCTGGTGGAAGTGTCTATGATTACCTACACAAACATAAAGGTGTCTTTAAGCTTCCTTCCTTACTTAAGGTTGCTATAGATGTGTCTAAAGGAATGAGCTACTTGCATCAAAATAACATCATTCACAGGGATTTGAAGGCTGCAAATCTTCTCATGGATGAAAATGAAGTGAGGTTCTCCCTTCAATTTACGTTTCTGTTTGTTTCTGTCTCATCCATGGTGTTTTTTTCCTAAAAGAAATTTAAACTTGCAATACTTTAATTGCGAATTGAATTTGTAATATTAAAGTTTCCCTGATTATCTTTCATGCATATGTTCTCATTTCATGAACCAAGAGTAGTGACTTGCATTTTACTAATTATTGGCTGTGATGGCAGCTCTGCCAATACTTGGGTGTCTATTTATGAGACCCTGAAACTTAATATGTCTCATTTTAGGAAATTTCCATCCTATGAGGCAAGTGTATTGAATGTTGAGACTTGTTTGCATATCAGGTGGTTAAAGTAGCTGACTTTGGGGTTGCCAGAGTGAAAAGTCAATCTGGAGTTATGACAGCGGAAACAGGGACCTACAGATGGATGGCTCCTGAGGTGCATCTTTTTATTTGCCCTTTTCTCATCTTGGTCCCCAAGCAATTTTTATAAACATATCTAGTTAGAACTTTTAGACCTCTTTATCATTGCTTAAAGTGAATGCAGTTAAGTTTTTGATGATGTTTCTTAATACTTGGTACTTAATATTAAGCATGCAGAAGATGCAATTATTGGCCCTAAAAAATGTTGCAAAATGAACCGGTGGTGCTTACATGTCACAAAACTCTTTTGGCTACTCTCAGAGCATACAAAACTATTTTTCATGCAAAAAATTGATGGCAACCGGATAACCTATTTATTTCAACATGGTGGTGTATCTTTTGCTAGTACTGATTTTATTAATCCATATTTCTCACTAAAATCAGAATGAACTTTCCATGGGAAAGAAATGAATTCTGCAGCAAGAGCCATATCTTTTGACTAATTGTGTTTTGTACCATGAACTGGATTCTATTTTCAGATTTAAAATGTTACCTTGCTTTATGTCTGCAAGTGGTTATTCTCATCTTATACTACTTATTTCCCAACTTACAATAGACCAGTGACATGGACCAGTTCTCATCTGGTAATTATCTTGTGTGTCCAATTGGTTATTCATTTTACGATTTCTTACGATAGTTCTTTTGTGTTGAAGGTCATAGAACACAAACCTTATGACCACAAGGCTGATGTTTTTAGTTTTGGGATTGTATTGTGGGAGCTTTTAACTGGAAAGGTATGGTTTGGTTGTACTTTTAGCTAGTTTATTGGATTTTCTGATTCCGTTTCCGTTTAAGTTTTTTTTTTTTTGGGCTCAAGTCATGCTTTTCTTATTTGGTTTCCCAGCTTCCGTACGAGTACTTGACCCCTCTACAAGCAGCAGTTGGTGTGGTCCAAAAGGTGCAGTGGACATCATACTTTTACTTTTATCTTCTTCTAACTCTTGTGTCGAAGTACATTCTGTGGATTTTGAAAGTTATTTGGGATTTACATTAAGAGTATATGATGATTGCAACTCACAGTAAATACTTGCATTGGTGCTGGTTCAGGGATTACGGCCTACTGTTCCGAAACACACTCTTCCAAAGCTTGCTGAGCTGTTAGAGAAATGTTGGCAGCAAGATCCCGCACTTAGACCTGATTTTTCTGAGATCATAGTGGTCTTGCAGCAAATAGCTAAAGAGGTATACTCTTACTCTTGTTTATCGATCATTTTATTTATCAGCAGCGCAAGAATTAAGAAGCAGCAATTTCTTTATTTGTAGATTAACTTATCACTGACATACCTGTTCCTCTTTTATTTTCCATTTTCGAAAACTTTATCAAGTATTTCATGGATGTAGGTGGCAGATGAAGGTGAAGGGCGGAAAGAAAGATCATCTGGGGGGTTCTTATCAGTCCTCAGAAGGGGTCACCATTGAATAGACACAAAATACAAAATAGAGGTGTTTATAACTTGAATCTATAGGCTTTAACTAATCTCAACCGATTTTCAATCCATCTTATCTTCTAAACTTGTACAGTACATCATCATCTTCACCAAGCAGTAGGTGGTTTCTTTTTTAGAAATTTGGTCTGTTGATTTATCTTCTCATGATTAATTTATTGTTAAGCCAGCCATTCCTTTTTTTTTTTTCCCCCTCATTTTCATACTGTGGCGCCATAGTTATCATTGTACAATAGGGATTGGTAGTGAAGAAGAGCCAACAGAGGCCTTACAATACCAGCTTAATAATGCCATATCCTATGTATATCTATCTTTTTACAGTGCCTTGTCGTTTCTTATCAATTGTTGAACTAGCCTATGTAGTATGGAATTAGTGGATTTTGTATAGAGAGCAGTTGAACGATGGATCAGATAGACCTGGTTTACTAAGCTTTGTTAGCTATCTTGTTCATTATGGAAGATCATGTCGCTGGAAGGGCCCTGTAATTGGCTGCTTTTGGGAAGCATATATGGATAGGTACGGTTGACTTTGGAAAATGTCCCAAAGAAATTGGAAGTTCTTGAGATAATTCATTAATAATTAATGGTAACAGCTGATTTTTACAAGAAGTGTGAGGTAGAACCATTCTTGGACTAATTGTGTTATTTGAAATAACCAGGAACGTAACTTGAAGTTCTACTAACATGCATGCATGCATGGGTTTTTTAGTCGTGACATCAACCTTTGACCTTCTACGTTGGATACTTTTGCCGCCGTCTATAACTAGTTTCTCCTCAAGTTAATTGGAGTGCGAATGAGGGGTTGAGATCATCGTTTCTTGTTATTTTGTTTCTACCATATTTATAAGAATTTATCTATTCAATTTAGATTTTATTTATTGAATGATACAGAGTAAAAACTGGTTAGAATATTTCCAACACTGGCATATGAACAGCAGTTTTGCGATTCAGAAACCCTTAACAAATTGCGAGAAGCCAATTGCACTACTGCTGATAATCATAAAGGAAGCGCACATACAAATATTTCCAAGTACAAAAGTTTCTGCAAGATACATCAGCTTCAAGAAAATGATTATTGGTCGGGACTTTTGCCCTGATAACTGAACGTTTAACTAAATTCGATAAGCTTCCTAAGGATTTTGTCAGCAAGTCCATGACAGCTGCCTTGTAAAGAAAAGCAGAGGATATGTAATGAACTTGTATAATCGAAAGATGAATGAGAACTGGAACAAAGAGTCTACTTCTTTCATTGCTTTATGGAAATATATAACTTGAGTGTGCTGATTACATCAACTTAAAATTAAAAAAATGCAATGATTGTTGAAGTGGACTGAACATACTGATTTAGCAACTAATAAATAATCTATACTTACTTCATTACAACTTAACTTAAACTTTACAGTAGCACTAAATCAAGTTACACTCTAACACTCCTTGATGCAGTTGCTGTTGAAAACTCCAAGTTTTTTTTTTCCCTAAAATACTCAAATCGAAGTTTTTGTAAACATTTGGTGAAAATGTTTGCTAATTGTTCTTCTGAAGAATAATGTAGTAGCTTAACTTGGTTCTCCTTCTCAGCTTCCCGAATGGCATGATATTTAATTTTAATATGCTTGGTTTTCTCATGAAAGACAAAATTTTTCACCATAGCCACTGCAAATTTATTATCATGGAAGATTTCAGTAGCTTTCTCAAACTTAAAATTCAAATCAAGCAAAACTTTCCTTAACCACAAACATTGATTCACAGCAGAAGAGGCAGCAATATATTCAGCTTTAGTTGTAGATTGAGCAATTGAACCTTGCTTCTTTGCGCTCCAACAAATCATAGCTGATCTAAGAGAAAAACAATACCTTGAAGTACTTTTCATGTTTGTTAGTGATCCAGCCTAATCACTATCAGTAAATCCAATCAAATTCACACAACCAATCGGTTTATAATGCAATCCATAATCAAGACTACCATGCAAATGCCTTAGAATTCTTTTGACAGCCTTAACATGAAGTTCAGAAAGAGAATTCATGAACCTAGGTAGTAGACTTGTGACGAGAATAATGTCAGGTATTGTGATTGACAAATAGAGCAAGGAATTAACTGCACTTCGGTATAAAGTTGTATCAGCTAAACCAGATCCATCATTAGTGATTAGCTTAGTTCCTTGAACTCCTGGAGTGCTAACTGATCTACATTTTCCCAAACTGAACTTGTTTAATAGTCTTGGAGCATACTTTTCCTGAGAAATGAAAATGCCATCTCTGCCTTGCTTAACTTCTATTCCTAGAAAATAAGATATCATTCCTAGGTCATTCATCTCAAAGACTTGTTTTATTTTTGTCTTAAACTCCATTATAGCCATCAGATTGTTTCCAGTTATCAAAAGATCATCAACATACATTGCAACCACCAAAGTTTCAGTTTCAGAATATTTAACATACAATGTAACTTCATTGCAACTTTTCTGAAAGCCAAAATTCAGAAGATATTCATCAATCCTTGCATACCATGCCTTAGGAGCTTGCTTGAGTCCATACAAGGCCTTTTTTAGCAAATAATCTTTATTAGGATCTGTTTCAAATCCCTCAGGCTGCTTCATAAAAATTTCTTCTTCAAGTATGCCATTTAGGAAGGCAGATTTGACATCTAGCTAAAAAACTTGCCATTTGAGATGTGCAGCAATGGAGAGAAGCATTCGAATGGCATCAAACCTTGCCACTGGAGCAAAGGTTTCATTGAAATCTATCCCTTGCTTTTGTGCAAATCCCTTGACAACCAACTTTGCTTTAAACTTGTTGATGGTCTCATCCGGATTAAGCTTCACTTTAAAGATCCACTTCAGGCTAATGACCTCCTTATCAATAGGTTTTGACACTAAGGTCCAAATGTCATTTGTGTTGATCATTCGAAGCTCCTCTTCCATTGCAGCTCTCCAATTTTCACAATTCAGTGCTTCATTGATGTCAGCAGACTCATGCAGTGCAACATTACATCTAGTATAAATATCATCTAAGGTTCTTGTCCCTCTAATAACATCTTCATCTTCAGAATCCTCATCAACATCATTCTGCTGTTCTTCTCCACCTTCATTTTGAGAAAAGGATGTAATTGACTGCTTTTTCCAGTCCCACATATTTGCTTCATCAAATTTCACACTCCTACTCACATAGACTCGATTTGTGAGAGGATTTAAAATTCTATACCCTTTGGAGGTACTGCTGTAGCAAACAAGAATTCTAAGTTTAGCATGTTGATCAAACTTGTCCCTCTTTGCTTTAAGAATATGAGAATAATTTACACAACCAAAGACTCTAAGATGAGCAACAGATGATTTAGTTCTAAACCATGCTTTAAATGGTGTTTTTCCTTCAATAGCTTTGGTAGGAAGTCTGTTTTGCAAGTAAATAGCAGTGTTAACTACTTCAGCCCACAAAGTTTTAAGTAAACTCTTCTCCAACAGCAAGCATCAAGCCATATTCATGATGGTTTGGTTTTTTCTTTCACAATTTGCTGAAGAGAGTAGATGACAGTCAATTGATGAAGAATTCTAGCAGCTTGAAGGAATTCCTTGAAGGCAAGTGATGTATATTCAGTGCCATTATCAGTCCTCGAAGTCTTGATGGACAAACCACACTGATTTTCAGCTAATGCTCTAAATTTTGTAAAATATCCGAGCACTTCAATTTTTTGTTTCAAAAAATAAACCCAACAATATATTGAGAAATCATCTATGAACAGAAGAAAGTACCTACTGGAGTTGATTATGACAACACTTATTGGGCCACATACATTTGAATGCACCAGCTGTAATTTATCACTTGCTCTTGAAGCTTGATTCACAAGAAAAGGAGACTTGCTCAACTCTCCCATTTGACAAATTCCACACACACCAGAGAAGTCATTTATAGGATTAAGATCATGTACAAGTTTTAAATCCTGCAGCTGCTTTAATGAGTTGAAGTTGGTGTGTCCAAGTCTTTTGTGCCATAGATAAGTATTGTCTTCAACACATACATGCACAATAGCTGCTACATAGATAAGTATTGTCTTCAACACATACATGCACAATAGCTGCTACATTTAACCATTCAATAGGAAAATTCCTCCTTTTCATTGTAACAGACAGAATTTCTATCCCATATGAGTCTCTAATAATGCACATTTTATTTTCAAATGACAGCTTGTAATCCTTCTCAAGTAATTGACCAACACTCAGCAAATTCATATCTATTTCAGGTACATATAAAACATCTGCAATGTTTCTTGATCCAGAGGAAGTTTGGACAAGAATTGTACCTTTTCCTTTTGCATTCACCAATCTGCCATCTTCAAGCTTCACTTTGCAAGCAAATCTTCGATTCAGGTCCTTGAAAATAGTGATATCAGCTGTCATATGGTTTATGCACCCACTGTCAACATGCCAAATTCCAGAAGTGTGAGCAACTACCCACATCTCGTCCTGCATACCTTCTCCATGTGACCAAACTGTTTACAAGCTTTGCATTGAACATTTGAAATCTACTGTATGACTCGTTTTTTGACAATGAGGATAGGGAGGAAACTTGTCCTTTTTAAACCTTTGTCTATTATTCTGTTCACTCTTTTCCTTTACCTTTTTGTTATGTAAATATTTTTTGTGACCAGAAGACTTGAATTTCTGTGTAGCTACATATGCTCCTTCATTTTGACTCTCCTCCTCCTGAAATGCTTTCCTTTGTTTCACAGCTTGCAATGCATTTGCAAATTCTGTGACAGTGATTTTTTTTATATCCCAATTGTCTTCCAAAGAGGAAATTTTAGATTCAAACCTCTCAGGAAGTGTTACCATAACCTTCTCCACAATTCTCTTATCTTTAACTTGTTCCCCCAGCAGCCTTATCTCATTGACAGTCTTCATAATTTTGTCAACATAATCCTTGATTTTATCAGATTCCTTCATGCGATGCATCTCAAATTCTTTCCTTAAATTGAGTATTTGCATCTTCCTTGTTTTGTCACTGCCTTGAAACTTTTGCTTCAATCTTTCCTAAGCTTCTGTGGCAGATTCACAGTCCATAATTCTTGTAAAAATAACATCATCCATAGCTGAGTGAATACATGAAAGAGTACGAAATTTCTTAGCAGTTTCTTCAGCATAATACTTGAATTGGTTTACTGTGGGATTGGTGGGAAGAGGATTCACTTCCTTACCATCAGCATAATTCCAAAGATCAAATGATCTCAGGTATGTCTTCATCTTCACAGCCAAAATTTGGTAATTTTGGCTATTAAAAACTAGAGGTGTAATGTTTGAAGGTGCGGAAGTCATTGGTTAAGAGTTTTTGAGAAAGCTGATGAGAGTAAGGTAAATAAGTTTCTCGTTGTTAAGATGAATGAGAATTGGAACAAAGAGTCTACTTCTTTCATTGCTTTCCATAAATATATAGCTTGAGTGTGCTGATTACATCAACTTGAAATTCAAAAAATACAATAATTGTTGAAGTGGATTTAACGTACTGATTTAGCAACTAATACAAGTTCATTGCAACTTAACTTAAAATTTACAATGGCATTACATCAAGTTACACTCTAACATGCCTTCTTGGAAATGTCAAGAATATACGTATCAGTACAGAAGAAAATTTTCTTCCGTACGTCTTTTCTCAGTTCCTCAATTTCTGATACGAGGGTATCTGAGAAATGACATCACTTTCAGCGGTAAATGAGGAGCGGTACAGACTTTCTTCTCCTTAACGATGCAGTTCACAAATCGTCATGACTAGCCCTCCTCACTTTCAAAGCTGATCTTGTGATTAGGAATCGGAGCAGCAGCTCTTATGAAAACACTTTGAATAAATGAAATCATCTGCAATATTTTGTTAGTACAATATTAATTTTCTTCCTGGATCATTGGAATCTACTAGACAATTTACTATTGAGCATCAACGGCAGCAACTCGATCTTGTCAGATCTCCATTAACAACAAATTCCACTCCTTGGAGATTTCAAACCATGAACTGTTATCTGACTGAACAGGAAAAAGAATAGCAAGAGAAATGGTCATACCATAGCAAATCCAATGCACAAGATACTGAAGCCAGGGAAATTAAAGGGTGCTTCTTCAGAGAAAAACAAGACTGCATAATTCATAGCAAAAGCAAATCAGCGATCCCAAGTACTAAACTAGTGCCTGCGGATACTTTATTCTTAAATTCACAGACCTGTTAGAGGACTAAATATGATTGGAGAAATAACGGTGGCTAACGAATTTATGCCTTGAATGCATCCTTGAGCCTTTCCCTTGTTAGGTGTGTCGAATTAATCCAATGGACAAGTAGGTAATGAGTAAAATTAAACAAAGAAAATCAAACTGAAACCACAAAAGAATTGGGTCAGGACACCCAGGATTGTTTTTAGTCAGTGGTTTCTTCCTTTTGAAGTGTATAGAGATTACAAAAGAAAAGTGGACATTAGAAATCTTGATTGGTGCTCAGTAGAACGTGAACAAATGCAATCAAAGATAACTTGTAGATGGAGCTGAACCTGCTCGTTTGGCCCAATTTGTTTTGATGCAATGCTTCCCAACTGTAGAAGTTGTGAAATGGGTTGATTCAATGGAAAAAAGTGAGTACTTTCGTAAAAGTAAATGAGCATTTCAGTCACAGAAAGAAGATCATTACTCACACATGGAGGCACGATGACAGTCATAGCAGAAAGCAGAGCATTTGCATATGGAACCTGTCCACGAAGAAGATGTTGTGGACACGTAAGGAGAAAAAAGACATGTTTTCGCCCAACGTCAACCCATAGAATTGTCTCAAAGGAAACATATGGTTAATTAAAACGGCAGGAAAATTAGTTGGAAAAAAGTATTACCCATTTCGACCATGCTATGCTGTAAAGCAAAAACTGCAAGGCACCACATAAACGGACATGGTCAGCATTTTTCCTCCACATCTTCATTTTCATAGTAACAATGAGCATTAAGATCAAGACTCTTACATATGTGAAGCCCCCGAAGAGTGCTACTGAAAGCAGTCTTTCCTCTGCTATAAAGGGTGTCAAAAGAGGCACGAAAAGAAGCTGCAGAGTCCATAAAATCAAGAACTGGAAATTTAATAAATGTCTATTTTTGGAATACTAAATCAAGTACCAGAATTTGAAGTGGAACGTGGGTTAGAAACTGAATAAAGAATATAAAAACATGGTTTGATGATGAATACCTGCATTACCATTGCTGTAACACCACCGATTAGCATTAGAACAGCATACTGGTCTTTGTTGAAGTTAAACCGTGCCTTCAGGAAATACTGCGTGGTACAAGTAACAAAACTTTGAGAAGATTCAAATATAGAACTTTTGACATGTTTACTTGCAGGCCCTCCAACTTATTCTGATTCTAGTCTTCAAACGCCTTTCGTTCTTTCGCTGAGCAGTTGCATGTTGCAACTATATGCAGAACATCTCACAATGATTTTCTTTCATTACTATTCTTTTTGCAGACTTACCTACACTTCAACCAATAACTTGAGATTTTCCTACAAATTTTCTGCTCTAATCTTTATCGTAATTTTTCAGTAATCAAGGGAATAAACATATCCGGCGCCGTAGATACACGATTATATTATTAGACAACAGAAATTTACCAATAAAGAAACTTCTACTCCACCCTCTGCAAGACTGTTGAAGAAAGCAATCACTGCTGCTTGTGAAAATGTTGGGCTGCAACACAAGTTTTACGAGATAAATTATATCAAATCTATATCTACAGGAAGGGAAACAAATCAACAACTATCTCTTGCCAAAGCCTAATACACTAGAAATATGAAACACATTATTGCATTAAGCGTCCAGTCCTGAACTAACTTGCATGCAAATATTACTGAAAATATGTCATAAAGGACCACTAAAGGCTTTTACTTCGACCATCAAAATATTGTCTTGAAAGAGGGTACTAAGAATTTCATGTGGTTCAAGTAAAAGATAATAGTGCTTTCTTCCCTACAACTGATTGGGATATCCAAGTGGGCGAATGAGATCATCCGAGTGCGATTAAATAAAAAATAAAACTAAAAGACCTATATCATAGTCTCTGATCAAGCTTGCGTCCCAAATAGAAATGCAAGATTTTCCACTCAACGAGTACTGAACTTTAAAGCAACAATGATTTGCACTTGTATTTGCAAGTTCTATACTCCTACCTGATCTTAAGTAAGCAAAAGAGATCTCTAGGAGATGGAATTGCCTTGAACTCTGTTGCCTTTGCAAGTAATGTGCTATGACCTTCAATGTCATCTGGTGCTTCCTTCAGTATCGGCTGCGTCAAGTTTTCAACACTTTCCTTGAGGAAAATTCTCATGTAGACAGCAGCAACTATTGACACACTTGCAGCAATCTGCCATAAAATGATTAGCATTATCAAAAACCTTGCAACCTTCGATTCCTGTTGAAGTTTGAACTTACAATGTTGAAAGAAGCAGACAACAAAAAATATGCTAAAACGGCGAAGAACAACCTGAAACGCCAAACCAGTGGTCAGGCAGCGAGTAGCCAAGGTTCCAAAAACATAAGCCGCAGAAACTACGCCTGAAAGAATTCCAAAAGCTGATGCTCGTTGTCCGTCTGACACAACATCTGCCTGAGAGAATGACAACATCAAATGGCTTCTAGCATGTGAGGGAGACAAAGTTGAAAACTTTCTCAAGTGTTTTTAGGTCTTAACTATATTTAACTGTCTAGCAACCTATCAGGGTTAAGATAATGCTGCACAGTCCATACACAACTTGCAAAATCCCAACTTCTGGACTGTCACTTAGATTGGTATCTCCTAAAGTAGGCAAGGTTAATAGGAAAGTGACCCAGTTGAGATAATTACCACGTAGGCAAGAGCAAGGCAGTTAACGCTGCCATTGGTGACCATAGCTGTAATAGTCTTGAGCAGATAGTAGGCGTAAAAGAAGTTGGTTGTCCTTCTATATGCCAGTATAACTGTAGAAATAATATCGGTGTTTAGTATATGAAGTGGAAAAATCACAAGGAGGAAAAGGTTCCCTTTTCTTTTCCAATCTATTGTCTTTTATCTTCATGCTCACAACATGGCATGATAAACTTGGAAAAAATTTGCAGTCCCTTGTAATTAGTGACAGTGGAGTTACTTCCTTAGCAGCAGGCACAAACTTCAATTATAATCATTAAATTTAAAAAGATATACATGTATTAATTTGTCTTGTATTTGCATAGAACAGTCTGGTTTTGAAGCCCGACACAAAAATTGAAGTTCTTGGCTTTAAGGGGATAATTGTACAATGAGTAGTGGGACAAAGCATAAGGGAAGCATAGTTTAAATTGAAAAGCTGAAATTTAGAAAGACGAAGTGTTCTGAACGATTACTTAGAGCGTACGGATCCAAAACAAGGGAAAGATAATAATAATAAAAAATAGGGGGCAGGTTGAGCAGGAAGTTCACTTTAGTCCAGAAAAAGAAGGAAAAAGAGCAAGGCATGTAGAAAGTAGAGATGAGAGCAACCTAACAGCAACCTGTAAACAAAAACTTCAACAGTAAGAAAGGAAGTGTAATTTTCGAAGACCAAAAACCGCAATTACTTCCATTCCAAGTCAAGAAAAATAACTGAAACATCTCGGGCTCATATTTTTCATGAAACCTACGAAAAAATAGATTCACAACACTTTAATAGTGTGCAGAGCGTCCATTCCAGAGTCACCCAACACACACCACCAAAATGGAAAGACCTTAAGGAACAACTAATTATGAAGCAAATGAAAATAGCGTACGGCATACCAAGAGGAATAATGGAGATAGTCATAGGAAGTGTAAGCATAGCTTTCCTGCCATACTTGTCCGAAAGATTCCCGATCAGTGGCATCATCACCACACTCCCAAGTCCAGTAATCTGCAATTAAAACTCATATTTTTGTCACTCCTCTGTTCTACATTCCTGGGATATATACTCGTCAAATCTATGCTTAGTAAGGCAAAATGGTTCTTCAACTTCATTTCTTTAATGGGTATATTCGTTTCCCGCTTAATCATAACTTTGCTGTGAAATACATCAGATTTGTTGGATTTAGTGAAAGCCATCTTCACCAAAAGAAGTACAAAGTATATGCAACACTTGCGTATTCTTCTTGAAGGGCTTGTCAAATGTACTCTCCTTTTCTTTTGTAATCCTCTGCTATTAAAATTATATTCTTTAGTTCTAAGTAGAGCTGTCAAGAAAAGCCATTTCAAGTATATCTTGTGAAATCCTTATATCAATAAGATTAGTACCATAGTATATCTTTGATGAAAAGATCGAGAATTTGGCCATATATGTGGATATTGGAACAGTTTGTATGGTAGGTTTGATTAGCAGCTGGAAATAAGGGCAAGCAGTCCTGAGTTTGCAAGCTAATTACTGAATTGTTCTGATTATGTCTGGTAAAGACAAAACAAAAACATTTACGAATGAGATGAGCTCAAAGCACATCAAACATCAACTGAAATAACTCAAGTTTCTCCGCAACACCGTTTATGTCCTTTTCTTTTATGAAGAGAAAGTTAAAAAATTTGAAATACGAGTCACTTAACTACATAATCAATGTGTTGAAATTTGATGTTCTTTTGAAAACAAAGAAGCTATGCATTCTTACATGTCCAATTGTCCAATCCTTTTGTTCTAAAGCTTAGCAGGATCAAGTCAAACTAAGCTAGGAAAGAAGTAACAACTCATCGAAACTGTGCTGCAATATCTGTCAGTTTTTGATTTTGGTCTTTAAGGTGCAAATTCAAGGCAATCAATATCTAATTAAGCTAAGAGAATTTTTTTTTTTTTTTGCACTTCAGTTTAATTAATTTATGTCTGATAAGCACTGAAAATTGCATTAAGAAAGAAATGCAACTTATACTAACAAGCCATGTACTTGATATTCTGAATCTTCTTAATTATGTTTCTAGGAGAAAATTCAAAACATCAATAATTGATTTAAAGTTATTTGAAAATAGGTGATGATTACTGTTTTACACCAAAAACATGTATAAACTCAACCTTTCAATTACAATTGTTGTAGTTCCAGCATTCAAAGTTCCTGACATTAGTTTATGCGCACATGACAGTTCATTTATGGTCTTAAGAGGCAAGTGAGAGTTTAAAAGAATAACTGGAAATCCCTTTTTCAACTCCCTGAGTACTATATTTAAGAAATCTTCAACAAGTAGTGTTACAAGAAATGATCTTTTTTAAGTTTTTCTACAATTGCTCCTCCAATGTTTAATATAAAAAGTTATCATACATATCCTGTCAAAATGAAAGCTTATTAGTAACGTTTGATTTTTGGGACGTTGTAGCAACAGGAACACCTCCTCCACCTCTTCTAAACAATTTAATTATGAACTAAATGAAAAATCATAGTGAAAAGAAAAGTAAGAGGTACAAGTCACTCGTTATATATAATACATACGCCCAATTTTAGATGCCATCTTTATGAGAATAATGACATGTGAAATCGGTAAAGAAGCTTAGAACAAGGTTAAAGAAGAGTTTCAAAGATTTGAAAGCTTCAAATTCTCAACCTCTTGAGAGAATTTGAAATGCTGAGAATGAGTGAGGTTAAAACTATGAAAGAGTTCAATGATAGATTTATAAATGTAATAAGCCAACTTTGATTATTTGGAGAAGTTCTTAAAGACATAAGAATTATTAGAAAGGTACTCATAATTGTCCTAAAAATATTGAAGCACTTATTTTAGCTCTCGAAGAGTCCAGAGACATGACTTAACTCTCTTTAATAAAGATGAATTTCTTGTAAGTACAAGAACAAAGAAGGAGTTTAAGATAAAAAGAGTAAGTTGAGGAAATATTTAAGGCAAACTCTAAACCACCTCATGCTTCAAAAACTAAAGATAAAGAGAAAAGTAAAGAGAAGAAGAACTTACAGAAAAGAGGTGTATAGCAAAAGCTTAAAGGCATATTTCCATCTAGCACATTGTGAATCAACCATAATCCAAACTTTTGATGGTATAGGCCTAGTGCAAAATGTCAGACATGCAACCATTTGGGACATATAGAGAAAGTGTGTGAAAATAAAGGCAAAGAGCATCATCAAGAAAAAAGTAGGAGAATAAAAGGAACCACAAACAAATGCGTGTCTCTTCACTATAATGGCAGTACTAGCTTGATCTAACACATCAGTAG
>JANIJH010000225.1:72136177-72146858 GCA_024520975.1 Erythroxylum areolatum | reverse complement strand
AACTAGGTTACTCACCTGTAACTTCCGAGCTAATGCCGGGAAGTCTCAGCTACGTCGGAGGATCGACGCTCCACTGGTGCCTCTAAACAATCAAAACACACAAATATTACTAATTACGCAATTTACCGAAGACAATTATGCACACTAAATAATTTAATTGCGTATCATACATGTTTATGACATTCCCGACACTAATCCGAATCTTCCCAATATCAATTCTAAAACCCGAATTCAAAATCCCTAAATTGCAATAAACCGGGAACCAATTCAATTAGCCTAACTCCTCTATCCCAAACTAAAAGAATCAATTTTCAGAAATTAGGCGCCCTCGCCGCGGCATCTGGTCCCTCACCGCGGCGAGCCTCCTCTCGTACGTCGCGGCGTACGCGTCGCACACGTCGTAGCCTTCCTCGATCGCCACGACGTAGCCTTCCTCGATCGCCACGACGTGCGTTATTCCCTCGTCGCGGCGTACGGGAGCTAATTTGCTCGCCGCGGCGTGTTCTTCGCTCACGTCGCGGCCTGCAAACCCAGCAACGCCCAAAAACTCGGATTTTTCCAGATTTCGACTTCTGCAAACCTCTAATCCAAATTTTTCCTTTTCAAAACACTCCCAAACAATTCAATATACATCAAACAACTAATTCCTAACCTCAATTCCATCAAATAACCATTATCCCTAATTTAACAACATCTAATCAAGCAAAATCATCTACCGAAACCTAACATTTTCCATTCCTCAATTTTATCAAATCATTCATCAATATATATCAATTAATCAACAGATCATACTATCATTTTCAAAGCTCAATTAACTCAATTATCTCCAAATTACCAATTTATCCAATCAAATCGGGAATATGTGTCATACATGTATGTACGTTCATATGCTAGTGCAATAATTGCCAATTACCAAATTATACATAAGCCAAATAATGCATGCACATGTCAAATGCAAATGCACTCTCACTGTACCCATCCCATCGGTGACGGGATGTTACATATAACGTGCCTAACCAATGCCAGTTATTATACTAGAAGTTAGTATCCTTTCCATTAGTAATTTTTTCTTGACATAGTTCTACTTGAAACTTATGGTTAACAGTATTTACTAAAAGGTATAAGAGTAGGTTAATTTAACACCAATTATTCAAATGTTTTGGCCTTTTAAATAGTAGCTGTGGATCCATCTTATGTATAGATTTTCCTTTTTCATATAGATTTTCCATAATCTTTTAGCCAATGGTACCTTTGATAGTCTCCTGATTGAGCATAAGCCTAGTACTTTATGCTGCTTAGGAAGGCAAATAGTACTTATTTAACTTTAGCAATTTTGGTACTACTATTGCATCCATTCCAAATGAAATCCCTTTCAAGTTTGTCAATTAACCTCATGGCTCCTTTAGGTAATGTAAGATGGGAGCACTAGTATACATGAAGGATGTTGAGTACAGAAATAGCAAGTTAGATCCTCCTTCCATAAGATAGAGAAAAATTGCACCAAGAATGAAGTCTTTTAAAAATTAAGCTAATAAGAGGAGAACAGTCTTTGTAGTTAACTTCCTAGATAAAATTGGGACTCACAATAAGGCCAATCTTGAGTGTTGGGTCGATATCAAAACAAAAAAAAATTCAAATTGGAACTAATCAGTATCAAATAATTGATAAAATGGATAACAATGCTCTTTTTTCTCTTAAGATTTAACAAGATCATGAAGTTGATTCATCTAATAAAAAAAAACCTATTCCAGAAATCATAAATCATCCCATATCCAATTTGAACCTTTGGTTTTTTTTAAAAATTGTATACTCTACAACACATATGAGATAAAACCTTGGACAATACCAATCAACTTCCTTTTTTTCAATTTGAATAGAAATGAAAATATTAATGAAAAATCAACAAAAATGGCGATTTTTTAATCTCTATACTATCGAATAACTTCCTAGGTAAATTGGAACTCCTAATTATTTAAATGAGAGTTATTTAAGTTATAATACTAAGGAGGAGGAATTCAAAAGTGCAAAGCTTAAGGAAGGAGTTTAGAAGTAGATACAACTCTTGCTTGGATTGAATTTTAGACTAGACAACCTTTTAAAGATGTTTGGAGATTACATCAGGATATTAATTGAGACCAAATCAGCCCCCATAAAGTAACCAAAGATTATTTGCAAAGGCTAGGTAAGTGAGCTTAAGTTTGTCACATTTGTAATGAAACTTTTGCAATATTTTTGTTGATTAATTTGGATATCATTTCTATAGTAATTATAAACCTTGGGTTCTTTTAAAGATCTTGAGGGTTCTCCATTAACTATCATAGAATAAGAAATTAAAGAAATGCAAACTTGAATCCAAGTTATGAATTTACTGAGGCAACTAACCATTTGTAAAGAGTTCAGGATAACATTCCAATTAAGTGAATCAAAAGTCTTATTGAATTCAATTTACATTGCATAACCTTTAATAGTTTTGTCATACTCATAGCCTTTGAATAGATCCTAAACAAGGCTAATGTTGTCTCCTATGTTCCTTCCCATAGCAAAAATCCCTTTATATAGGTTAATGAAGTCATGTTGAGTCTTTACATTCTAGTAGTTATGATCTTAGAGATCATTTTATAGTTCACATTACAACATGCTATAGGTATAAACTCATTAATAGGAGATGGATAGTAAACTTTAGGCATTGGACATATATAAATTTTATTAAGCTTGGTAAGAAGCATACTATTTCTGAAGAATTCTTGGACTACATTGGTCACTTTTTAGCCAATTATTTCCTAAGTTAATTAGAAAAATATGGCATTGAAACCATCTAGATCAGGAGATTTATTTGGTTAAAAGGAAAGAGATTAGTTTTGATCTCCTTAAAGGTAATCTCATTAATCAGTTATGGAATATATTAAGGGTTAAGAGCATTTCTAATGAAGTCAACTAGCTCATCTGGTAGATTGGGGGAATTAAATGACTCTCCCATAATAAACTTAAAATAGGAATAAGCTAATTCCTTGAGATTACTTTGATCAGTCACGGTGTTTCCATTATAGTCATTCAGAGTAATAATTCTCCCTCTACGCCTTCTCCCTTTGATGAAGTTATGAAAGAACTTGGAATTTTTATCTCCCTCTTACAGCTATACCATTTTAGCTTTTGTCTTAGCTAAAAATTGTAAGAGTCTAAAACTAAGTGATATCTCTTCAGGTCATCAATTTTACAAAATTTTATATAAGGGTCATCAGATTGCATGGGAAGGACTTCTTGAATCCTACTGAGGGGATCAAAAGCTTCTCTCTTTTTTAATAAAAGAGGATTTAAGCTAGTTTTTTAGTAAAGATTTGCATGGTCAAGACCTCCATGCTTAATATAAATAAGTATGGTCAAGGCCTCTATGCTCAATATAAATAAGTATGGTCAGGGCCTCCATGCTCAATATAAATAAGTACAGTAAGGACCCGCACACCTAATATATAAAAGTATGGAGATATAGGATCTCTTTTCCTCAAAACCAAGGTCTTTTAATGAATTTAATTTGCTCACCATTGACTAGAACATTGTAAGAAATTGTTGTGATGCATTGCTCTATCTAACCAACAAATATATGGGGAAGTCCAAAAGACTTGAGTGCATTTAAGATGAAATTCTAATCAAAGGAATCAAAAGATTTATAAAAATATATTTTTAGAGGATAATTCCTAGTTGTATACTTCTTATTAAGTTTTTTGAATAATTCTTGAAATTTTAAGAAATTGTGTCTAATTATAGTTTTTAAACAATTATTGAGATGTAACAATATAAGTTAGCAGCACCCGCCTTAGCTTATACATAATGTGTTTATAGATGATTTTGCATATGGTGTTGTAATAATATATTGGTCTATAGTATTTAAGAGACTTAGGAGCTTGGACTTTAGGAATGAGATAAATAAATTTTCTATTCAACTCCTCCAACACTTTCCCCTTCCTAAAGAATTCAAAAACTACTCTTGTCACCATTTGAACGAGGTTAAGTTTTACAAATTAAAAAAAAAGCATTTAGGCCATCTAAACTAGTGCTGTATAAGAATTAAGAGAGAGAAGAACTCTTTCCACAACATTCTCTATAAAGGGCCTTAAGAGTAGTTCTACTTCTTGAGGAGAAATTTAAGCTTGTACAATAGAACTTAGAAGTTAGATTGAAGAATTCCCAATACTTGGTGCTCTTAAAGTATTGGGGAATAAGGAAAAAGCTTTGTGAAGAATATAAAGTATTGGGGAATAAGGAAAAAGCTTTATAAAGAATATCTTTTTTATGAAGTTAGTGAGATATATATTTTCTCCAAGGACATTATTCTACTAAAGAGGTACCTAAAGAGTACTGATTTATTAAAAAAATGAAAAGTTCTTATCCACATTATTTAGCTAAAATATTATTGATTACTACATTAAGAGAGAATTATTAAACTTTAAAGCTTGAATATAATATTAGATATCTTCCTTCTCCTCTACTTAAAGGATTTGGCAAGTCAGATTTAGATATAGAGCTAACTGAGATCTATAAAGCCTCTAGTTCATGTTATTAGCATGCTATTGAGTGTTTCTAACTTTCTACTAATTGAAAATTTAAGTTCCTACTCTACACAAAGAAATTTTCTTATATTAATAAGAAGTTTTTATCTTTGAACTTTAACACTAAGGCCCTTAATAATCACTTTTTCAAATCCCTCTAAGTTTTCAAAATAGTTATTAACCCTTATAGGAATTCTTTATTTGACAATATTGTTAGAAACCTAGACAATAATATGAGAATGGTCAGAAAATAGAAGATTAAAAAATGTGTCCATACTATTAGGAAAGGTTTGCATCCATTCGTCATTGATCATAGCCTTATCTAAATTTTTTCTGACAAATCACCTTCCTTTTCTTAGTTGTTACACCATGTAAAAAGGTTCCTACTCATGCTTATATTTATAAATTTTTTATATGTACACAATCCCTAAAGTCTTTTGAATGGTTTCTAAGAAATGAATTTCCTTCAACTTCGTATGGGTGCAACATATTATTAAAGTCCCCTATGATGACCTAAGGGGACTTTGTAGAAGAGGTTAAATCCTTGAGTTCGGATCAAAGAATGATTCTCCGAAAGATAAGATTTTAAGCATAGATAAATGTAGTATGGATTACTACATGTTCTTACTTTATCTTGAATGATAAATGGATAAGCTAATCCATAATTAAGAAGTGAAGCACCTTAGTCTTCTTCTCATCATATACCACTACAATTTTTCTATTTTAATGGCATAAGTGGTTCGTTATGACGTTCTATTGTCTATTTAGAAATTTAGAATATTTACAATGCTATTTTTGTACATAGAAAAGAATACTATAAATTATGCCTTCTTTTAATTAGTTTTCTATTTGAAGTAGCTCAAAAGATAGTTACTTATCATAAACATAAGTCTAGTAAAACGTGATCATATATATAGTAACTAAAGAACATTTTGGAAAATTTTCCTTTATTTTCATTGAAATGTAGAAAAGGTTACATCTCTCTATTAATTATTCCATATTAACTTTCTATATCAAATTATGGGATACTATAGAGTAAGGCCTATGATAAAACTATTGATGAATGATTATAGAACTTGAAACTATCTAGCTGCTAACTTAACAATATGTTGAAAATATATTAAATTTGTTTAATATATTATAATAAATAGTTAATACTATTTTGTGATGATCCTTTTTTTAAAAGTTTATATCTCTACTTTAAGTACATAAAGTAGTTACAAATTTAGTTCATTAGAAAATGTTCTCTATTCTATATCTTTAAGCATGTTTGAATGAAAGTTTGATAAGTAACTTTGTTTTTAAAAAATACTCTCATTTTTTTCTTGGTATTGTTGACTTTCTAAAAATAGAGAAATTTTATCAAGATTGTGTGCTTTGGTTATTATTTAATTTATAATAAAATAAATGGTATTAGAACCTTATTTTTAAGGACTTATGAGTTTATAAGCTATAGAGAGTTTGAAAGATAAATACGAAGAAACTCTTTTTGAAAAATTGAAATAGTCAAATGATTTTTTAAATTATTTCTAGACCCTCTCCTCCAATTATATTTATAAGAAAAATTTATCAAACTTAGGCTGTCAAAATTAAGACATATTTCAAAACTAGTGATTTATGGGAAGAACTAAAAATTGGTATAGATGCATTTTCATTGCATCAGAATCCTACTGTAGTTCAATTAAGGAACCATAATATGGATTCCATTAAGAAGTTTAAGGTGTTAAGCTACATATTAAAGCTAAGTAAAATATAATGTTTATGATTGAACATGGCATGTGAGTCAATAAAAGAAGTTTAGTCAAACTCAAAGAGGAGTTGTGAGGCACCAACAAGATAGAGAAGATGCATGTCATAAATTTAAGGAGAGAATATGAGAATCTCAAGATGGAAGATTTTGAGATATTCAAAATATGTTAAAAAGCTTATGATTGTCATAAAAAAATCCAATTGCTTAGAGAAGAGCTGACTGATGAAACAGTTATTGAGAAGGTAGGTTTACTTGAAAAGTTTGAGGCCTGTATACCCTTATTGGAGAATTCAAACAATATCTCTTAGGTTTCATGTATGAGTTGGTTAATGTATTGCAATCTCATTTTGCTACCCAAAACTCGAGTTGAAGGTAGGGCAGAACCAAATTACTTAAGTCCACCATGCATCCGCTTGAGCGCGGCTTTCCTCTGTATCCTGATAATGGATTCACCATAGTTACATTCCCAGTTTGTTATGCTGGGATTCGAACTCATGACGTGGGGCTAAGCCTCAGGCCTATACCTGAGCTCTGATATCACTTTGCCACCCAAATCTCAAGTTGAAAGTTGTTAGATATAAAGAAGCAATTGTTGGTTCTTTGTAGGCAAAGCATTAAAGATAAGGGTAATTCATATCAAAAGGGAAGGAGGAATGTTTGTGATAGAAAGGATAAGAAAAAGAAAGATGGAGAGACCAATATAAAGGGTGGTAGAGAAAAAATTTCCACCATGTTCTCATTGCAAGAAACGAAAAAGAAAGAGTGCCTAATAGATAGGGTGCTAGAGAAAAATTTCCATCATGTTCTTATTGCAATAGAATATCTTATTTAGAAAGCTGTTGATGGAAAAAACTGAACACAGAGTAATCATCAACAAGATAAGGAAACGTTTATTACTTCATGTTATGTAGTTAGTAACAACACCAGAAGAAATTAACTTATTGATAATGGTTACACACACTATATAGCTTCATATCTAAGTGTCTTCAAAGAACTGAACAATTATTTACTTTAAAGGTAAATATTGGAAATAAAAAATGCATTAAAACTAGAGGAAGAGGATTAGTCATTGTGGAGTCTTTATTAGTTATTATATTGATTATTGATTTATTATCTGTTTCTAAAATGGATTAGAACTTGTTGAGTGTACAATTGTTCAAAATAAATTATTTTGTACCTTTTAAGGATAGAAATTGTATGGATTATGACCTTTTTTTGCATTGAATTGGTTTGTATAAAAATGGAAAATATATATTTCTTCTTGAATCATAATGTTTATAATTATGTTGTGTGTATAATTTGGTTAATGATTTAACTTCATGGATAGAAGAGAATGGGATATGTAAATTATCATTCTATATACCAACTTTAAAAGAATGTTTTAGTGAAATAGTGCCTCCTATGTATCATCATAATGACGTTTTTCGTGTATGTCAGCTTAGAAAGCAAAGAACGTTAACTTTTCCAATTAATCAAGCCTAGAAAGTAATTAAAAAGTTGCATTTAGTTTATAAAGATATCTGCAAACCAATGAGGACCCCTTTTTTGAATGACAATAGAAATTTTATATGTTTATTAATGATTTAACATAATGTATTTTGCATTTTTTTATGAAACAAACATCAAAAGTAGCTTTTTTAAAAAAATACTTTAAAGCTTGGGTTAAGAATTATAGTGAAATCAAACTAAAAGTGATTAGATTTGAAAATGACATAATATAGAATTAAGAAAATTTTAGTCCATTTTATGAAACTACATGTAGTGAACACTAACTTATAGTCACTTACACAGTAGAGAAAAATGTTCTAAGTGAAAAAATATATAATTGTTAAGGAGATGGGAAGATATTTATTGTTTGAAAAGAAAATTCTAAGAAAATTTTGGGTAGAAGTAGTGAATATTGCACTAGATTTGCATGACAAGCACCTTATATGATCGTTAAAGGGTAAAACACCATATGAAGCCTATAATGGTGTTAAATTTTTAGTCCACGTCTTAGGGTGTTTTGTAGCATTTTTCATGTACATAATTCGGATGTAAACATAGATAGACTTGATAAGAAAGTTGAGAGTCTATTTAAATATAATGGCATTTTGAAAGGTTCTAGAGTTTATTTACAAAAATTATAAAAGTTGACAACAAGTAGGAATTTGAAGTTTAATAAATGGAAAGCTTAGAACAAAGAAAAATAGAAAATAAAGTCTTTAAAAAAGCACAATAAGAGTGAAATCTCTCAAGAACAAGAAAATTTAATTGTTAATGATGATTCTAGTAAAGATGTAGCAGCAATAAGAAAAAAATGACTTACAAAGATTTACTAGAGATGTAATGTAGCAATTCCTAAGTTGATAAGCTAGAATGATGGACCTTAGTTATTTAACTGAAAAAACAATGGAAAAAGAGTTTAGTATAATTCATAAAAATGAAACTTAGGAGCTAATTGACAAAGCAAGCCACAAAGGTGTCACCAAAGTAAAATGGTTTTAGTAACCAAGCTTAGTGTTGATGATTCTATTAGCAAGTTGAAAGCAAGACTTACAGTTAAAAATATATGTTTAATAGTATGGAATTGAATTTCTTAAGACCTTTACAATTATAGAAAGGCTTGAAACAATTATGTTGACTTTGGTTTTATTTGTTTAACAAAGTTAGAAGATCTACCAACTTAATGTTAATAGTTTTTTTAATAGCAATTTAGGGGAAGAGATTTATTTTGATCAGCCTAAGGATTTCTTTATTAAAGAAGTTGAAGACAAAGTATATTTGCTCATAAAAGCTTTGTCTGGACTAAAGTGGGCATTGAGAGCCTAGTAGTTTAATTGATTATTATTTACTGTAGCTTAAATCCAATAAGAGCATTAGTGAGCTTCTACTGTATATGAAAGAGTTTGAGAATAATGATTTGTTGATTATATCTTTGGCGACGTCTTAGTATAACTTAGGGAAGGACTGTGAAGTCTTTCAAAACCAAATGATTAAGGATCTTGAAATGACAAATATGAGATTAATGGTTTAAACTCAACAAGCAAATTTTGTTTGTCAGCAAAAATATACAAAGGAGGTTTTGAAGAAATTCTATATTAATTAAAAAAACAAGGAAATAAACACTTCATTGGTATTGAATAGAGCTGGAAATTGGGCTCAAGCATGGGGTCCACAGGCCAGGATCAAGTTGATCAAGCCTTGAGTCAGGCTGTCCAGGCCTAACCTGGCTTTGAGGCCCGACAACTATTATGGAAAATGATGTTATTTTGTAGAAAATGACAAAATAATATCATTTTCCTTTTCTTCATTAAATAAAAAATAAAAAACAGATAAGATGGGATTGTCTTAAGCCCTGTCAAGCTTGGGCTTGGGTCGGACCACCTCACCATCCCTATTACTGAATGAGGAGTTAAGAAAAAATGATGATTTTTATCAAAGTTGTTAAACATTTTCTATATTGTCAATTTGTTGTCCAGATTTATATATTTATCAAGTAAATTACATCATAAATTTGAAAAAAAAAAAGAGCTAGGACATGTGAAAGGCACAATTAACTGTAAAGTATGGTTTTAAAAATTTTCAGACTTAAAGTTTGGAGGGATTTGTAAATAATAATGAGGAAATTGTGAAGACATGAAAAGTATTTTAAGAGTGTTATACATTCTTAATTTAAGTATTTTTCTCATAGAACTCAAGAAAAATAAGCAATAGTTCCTCAGTTAATAGTAGAAGTAGAATACGCCTTAATTGTAAACCATGTGATTTGGCTAAAATAATTAAATTTTGATTTAGATTCATTCAAAGTGAAGCTTTTGTTTATTGTTTAATTACAAATACAATAGAAACTCTCCAGATTTTACTCTCAACACATCATTGTTCATTGTTTATGTCTACATATCTCTTATCTTGTAACATCCCATCTCCGATGAGAAGGGTAAAATAGTAATTTGGATGTAGGGATTGTAAGTTAAGAATTTTTAAAGTGTGGTTATGGTTTAGGGTGAAATTACGGGGGCAGAAATTTTGGTTGAGAAATTGACCTGTTTAGAGGTTAAATTTGCTTCCAAGTTATTCATGAAAGTTGTAGAATATGTTCTGGTCTTTCGACTGATATAAAGCTTGGAATTTTTGGCAAAGCGAATGGGAAGATATGATTTTTAGAAAAATGTCGCATTGTTTTGGAAAATTTGTGATTAGACAGAAACTTTGATTGCATTTTTGACACCTTGAGGGGTGAAATTGGTTTGTGAGTCCTCATGGAACTTGTAGGGTTTTTTGCGATCTTTCCAATGAGACCTTATTTGTCATTTTTGGTTACTTGCGTGTGTTGGACCCCGTTACCGGAATCCAACTCTTGAACCGTAAAACATGAAACTTAATCATCTTGCACAACAATTTTCCA
>JANIJH010000225.1:72088501-72107628 GCA_024520975.1 Erythroxylum areolatum | reverse complement strand
ACGGAAGCTTAGTATCCAACAGCTTTTGGAGTTCAATTCACGCGACTTATAGCGTGAATTGAATTTACACAGGGAGGAGGGTTTAAACCCACGCTAGAATTGAATTCTTGGCTTTCTTGTTGTTCCAAACAAGTGAATTGAATTCAATTCCTTATGTTCCAAACAGGGTGATAATGTTCTATGAAGTTTCGTGGGGACCATTTGGTGTAGAAGATGGTCCATTCATTTCTGGAGCCTACAACAAGGTTGGATGAAATAGTTAAATGAGGTTATTTATAATGCAAGTTACCAGCTTTTATTTTAGACTATTGAAGTCTTCAATTCTAGCAATGGTTACTCATTACTAATGAACATATTGGACTTGAGATGGTCTAACAGATTTATGAACCTTTTATAGGTATGCGTATTTTGGACTCGTAAAGATGTCTAAAGGTCCAAGAAAATTAAGTTTAATTAAAGTGCAATTAGTCGTTTGAAGAGTGAGAACCTAATCAAATGCTAAGAAATGTAATAGATTCAACTAATAGTTGATAGAGTTCAATTATATTTTTTAAAAAAGATTATTTATAAAAGAGATATGCCTCAAGATAAGTTCATATAATTACTTTTATCTAACATTATGAATGATTTCTCTGTATGCTTAACAAGTTTTAATTTATTAACTTAAGCGTAGAAGCGTCTTTGCCAAGGACACATTGATTAGGCTAATCGTAAAAATATTATTAAGTACTTTTAATGATGTGGTAAAAAATATTATTTAGTGTGAAGGCATTACCAAAAGAATTCAAAGGAGAGGAATCAATATAAGATATAAATATATTGTTACAAATATAATTAGAGTGCATTGGTAAATTTGAAAGATAAAAATGATACGATATATAGTGTTATAGTGAAGTACTCAATTATTATTTTGGTGATTGTCCTTCAGCTAAATGAGCTTAAGGTCGAGAGAATAGAAAGAAGGTTGTTCATGAGGCCGATAAGGTTTTTGCCATGTCTTGACTTGTCATATGATTGACAAACAAAGCAAGACTAGTTTTGAGGTCCTTAATAAACATTATGATTCCTTAATAAAAATTATGATTCCATTATAAAGTGGTAGATTTATTTATTATGAGACTAATTGCATTGTTGAAAGTATCTTCAATACTTATAAATGCATAATGATCTTGATATCTCTAAAAACGGACGTAAGGTGGACTTATACTAGACAACAATTAGTTTCATCAACATATTTTTTTATCAGTTTGAAAATAGGATTTGAGAAAGAGACGTAATTTCCATCCTCGCAGCAAATCTATGCTCTTCGATTTCTCTCCAGACTAAGGTCCCAATACCCTTTAGTTGCCCAAAAAATTAAAATTTTGGCTAAAGTAGATCCAGGTTGAAAGCTTTTTATTCGTGGCTTATCGTGGAACACTTACCTCATAAACGTTACGTGAAACATATGAAATCAACACATAAAATGTTTGTGGCTCTAAGCAAAATGATTGATGGGCAAATGGCTATTAGTAATTTAACTTTGTAATGTGTTGACTTTTGGAAGTTACAGTAAGGCAATTTTTTCAAGTGACCTAAAAATTGGAGATTGAGGCTAATAACTTCTTATTTATATACAACTACTTAAATTTGATATATTTGGAGAATTATTAATATAGAAAGTTTTCATTTGTTAATTAATTACATATTAATATTTGATGAACGTATCAGATTAAAACAGATCTCCTCTTTGTCTTAATATATACATTTTAAGATAAACTTACACATCTATCAAAAAATAACGTATAAAAAAAGAAAAGGAAAAGAATAGAGAAACCAATTTTTTATACTCAAAGAAGGTAACTCTTATCAAGATAAAAAATTATATCTTCATCGTCAAATCCAGGCATGTGAAAATTATTAATTTCAAGATCTTTTGTAAATTTCTCTTTACATATAGTATCAAAGAATAGTTTAGAAAAACCTATAATTTTTCTATCGCAAATAGTAAATAATTATTGTCGAAGAACCTGCTATGATGAATATTGTCATCCACTGAATGATGCACTTATGGAATTTGCCTTTATATCATCTTTGCAATATACGTTGCTGAAATCTAAAGCCACTATCCATAAATGCAATAGGAGAGGCATATGAATTCGATAGTTGTAATAGTACGAAGAAACATGACTGTATTTTTCTGAGTTTTATTTGTCAATTAATTACTAATCTATTTGTCATTAATTTAACTATGTCAAGTGTCACTCAATTTTAAATTTAATCATCCAAATTTTTTATGTATCAATTTATCTTACCACTTGGCATTAGTTTTAATATAAATGTATTTTTTAATCCTTTAATTTTTCAATCCATAATATTTAATTCTAATTTACTAATTAAAATCTTATCATACTAAAATTCAAGATATACCAAAACACATTTTACATCATGATCACTTAATTTCTTTCATATTTGGAATAAGTTAATTGAATGTATATGCTATCTTTGTAATGTGTTCAAATATAAATTTGTGTATGAATGCTAATGTTATGTATATATATGCAATACTTAATCTAGGGTTAAATCTTAAGCATATATTAGAAAATAGGATATTACATTTATCTCTATCTCTATCTTGATCTTTATCTTTATCTCTCCTCTTTAATTTGAAATAATTTTTTAACACAATTTTCTTTTCATCCCTTAATTTCTCAATTATTAGAATAAAACGCTCTTATGAAGAGCGTTTTCAAAAACAATAAATTAAGTTCAATTGACCAACTCAATCAATCAACTGATTACTAAAACATTACTATCAACATAGTGATACAATGTAACAGTCAAATATTTATCAATCCACTAAAAAATAACCGAACAGTCATTTTTCAAACAAGTTCAAAATGTTTTTTAAAAAAAGTCTTGTTTGGGCAAAGCATAAGGAATCGAGAAAGTTAAAAGCAACAGCAACACAGAAAGAGTTTAAGATGCAGATTTGCGGGGCTGCAATAAGTTTCCCACCCAAGTCCTGAATGGTTGGCAGCCTGAGTCCATATTGCTTAACCCAAAGCCCCTGTTCGACCCTTTCGCCAAATTTACCTCTTCGCCTAAAACCTATGACCTATCCCCCTTATTTTCTTCTGGATATTTTTGTCCCTCTAAAGCTTAACCATGTTTCTCAATCTTATCGGTAAGAGCTCGGCCTTTGTTGCGTTTCTAGAGTTTGGATTTTTTCTGACTTTCTACTATCAACTTTAAGATTTCTTAGTGAATCAGGCCTGTATAGCCAGTAAAGCTAAAAGGCCAGAAACATTCGTTGATAAGAATCATTATCCAAAGGAAAGTGAATTTTTCTTCTTTAGCTTAAATTTATATGCTTTCGACGAAAACATAAGGTGGGTCGTTGTGAAGTTTTTTTTTTTCACTTCTTGTTAAAGCTTTTAACTTTTGGATGCTGGCTTTTGTGCTTAAATGTGTTCTTTTAACAATTTTCCCCATATTTGTGTTGTTGATTTTGTGTGTTTTGTTACTGAGAATTTTTACAGTTGATAAATTTTGATAAGCTGCGAATACCGGTATATTAAAATGGCCATTGCCTCTGGACTTCCCAGAAGTTGTTCAGGTTTCTGTCTTAAATTATCATGTCTTTTGATGATCTTTACATATGAGACTGCTATATGTAACTATTTTCATTGATCTTCCTTTCCTTGTTTTTTCAAAGTTCAGTTAGTCCGTACCGTTCCAAACTATCTTTGGGCATTCCGAGATTTGATCATATCAGATTTGATAATTCCAATGCTAATCATCCAGTTTCAGCAAGGGTAATTGTTTTAGTTTGTACATTGTATGCCAAGTTTTCTGCAGATTCTCCTTGTTTAGAATTGTGTTTTTGTTCTTACAGATGCCTGGAGGAAGATTTCTATGTTGTCATGTAGCACAATCTGGCAAAGAGCATGTTCTTTTGGCAGTTGGAAAGAGTGATTATCAATTAAGGTGTGGAGATGATTTACCTCAGGAGCCATTTTGGATTAGTTTAATCAAGGACGCCATATGGTATGCTAAGATTTTTTCTTTTCCCTGCCTTTATAAACAAATTGTATATTGTCAGTTAAAAGGACTGGAGTTGGCACTTTCGTTGTTTCAGAACTAGGTCTGTGATGCGACTTGAATGTGGATAAATGATAGAGATGTGTGCTTAATAGGTTATGATTGTTTCAGGGGTTTGAAGTCTTTGGTTGTGTTTCTGTTCGAGCAACCTGGACAGCTCAAGTACATAGAGTGGCCAAGCTTTCAGAGCACGGTATGTTTGATTAATGTTTTTTTGGCTTGAAGTTGATACCATTGGAATGCCTGTTTTAAGTTCTTTGAAGTTTACAAATAGAAGAAGTATGAGAGTTCTTGCTTTTGTGTTGGTGATATTATGCAGCTGAAGACTGCTAGCCTCAGTCTGATTCTTGTCGCTCTGTTCATTGTCATACTATCTTCAGTGGACTCAGTTCTATGCTATCTATTGGCTTTACTGTTAAGGAGAAGCCCTTGATGGACTCCAAGTCTCATCACAACTTGCCATTCATTATCGTTTTTAATGCAAATGCTACTTGGTTTGCAAATTAGCAAAGGGGAAGCTCCAACTGTCTCTAGCAATGGTTGACATGAACTTCCAGAAGACATTTGTGATTAAAAAACCAAATAGGAGCTTGGCACCGATTCGAAATGATCAAGATATGTATAAACAGCCAAGTTATGTTGAGCTGAGTTTGTAGTAATGATCAAGACGTGTCGATTGGTCAGTCTCTGCATTGTATAAAGTGAAGTAACAATCATGCAGGCATTGTCTAGTTACTCATTATCTGTTTTGCATTTTCAAGTTGGAGTTTTGAGGTTGGCTTCCATTTTCGAAAGAGTATTATTGGCTCTGCTTATCAACAGCTTTAAATGACATCAGCATTATCATCAAAGACAATGCAAAGTTTAATTACATGAACAACTACTTGCGTTCTGAAGTAAGCAGTATCTCATTTAGAATCAAACATTACAATTTATCAAATATACTCAAAATCTTTATTTTATAGCATTTTATAATACTATATAAAATAACCTCTCTCTCTCTATATATATATATATAAAATTTAGCGATGGAATTTGAATTGGTGTTATTTAAACCAATTTTTTGTTTTCTAATTCAAGCTCCTTACAAAATTTGATCATATGTGAGCATTTCTTTTAATTGTTATAGTTCCTTTCATAATCTTAACCTTTGTAAATAATTTCAGATATATATATATATATATAGAGAGAGAGAGAGAGAGATATATAAATCTTATCAAACATGCATTAAATTATTCAGTACTTGCGCAAAATTTCTAATTAAATCTTTAAAAATTGAAATTTTTAGAAAATAATAATTCAACAGTTAAATTATAGTACCAACTCCTAACTAAGATATATAATATCTGCATAAATCTTAATATTTAATGATACAAAATAAAAATTATAATACACTAACGTTTTAGTCCTGATTCAGACTATTCAAAATAAATTATCCTAGAATCACGAATAGACATACAAGAAACCCAAAGTTTAATCTCGGAAGAATGTTCATTTAACTCTCCGGATAACCTCCTCTATCAGCCCTTGAAATTCCAAGGTTTCATGATATACAATATTATACACGATACTGATTCAAACATGACACCTGAATTCATCGCCGACACCGCCAACATCCAAGAACGAAACTATATCAAACCCCTTTTGAAAAAAAAATATGCAAGGACCACCCTCGATTATTAAGTTTAAGAAAAGGTTAGATTTGATCGCTGAACTACGTATACAAATTAAAAAAAAAAAAACTTTTGTCCCAAGTGCTTGGCAAATGGCAAGCCCCCCCAAGGCCCCAACTCCATTTTTGTAATCTGAAACCAAACACAGCAACACAAACAACAATTGCAATGATATGGAGAGCTTCATATTAACTTGAAGCATCAAGGAATTAAGACAATAACGACGACTTTCTCTTGAGAATTGTGACCAAAACCTTGGTCTGTGTGACTATCTGCTTAAATTCATCACGACCCCAAAAGCATCGAGCAACTGACAAATGACCGACCGTACTGACCGTGCACATACGCGGCTCGGAAGGAACCATAAAAGAATAGTTATACCAGGAGACATAATTAAATATACTTGAGACTAAACATTTTGGTAGCCTCGCCTTCAGTAGAGCCTCCTGGGCCTGGTCTATGCTCCATTCATAAGCATCTGCGACGAAATCTATCAAGCCCATAAATGCATTAGGTTGTCAATGTTGCATCTTTTTGCAGAACGATGGTATATAACGTTTAATTATAGAACACATGATTCCCTAAATACCTTTAATCTCAATCACATAGTGCTTCGACAAAAACTTTCCTGAAACTTCTCCAACACTTCTAGATTTCTCACTTTTGGTCTTTCGCCGCAGCAGCCTGTGCTCAAGAAACAGGTCATGAAGTAAGAAACTTGAAAAAAGGTAAACACACGGAAGAACTAATATTTCTCATAATAAATAATGTTTCTCGTTATCTCTTTCTAGCCAAAATATATTCGTCCATCTTTGTTGATAAACAAGAAAAAAGAAAGACTTCTCGCAGTTTCCAGAGCTTAACACCTATGTTGAAAGTTTTATTTTGTTGGAAAAATCGTTGTTAAATTCAAAATGCCCATGCTTGACAACTATCATTTTACAAACAAGTGCCCCAAGCATATAGGTCATAACCAAAAGTTGTATCAAATTTGAAGACATACATTTTCCTCTCAAACTTGTATATTTATAATTCGAGAGTACACAGTAAGGGACAAGAAGAAATTGAAGCATGCATGTCCAAATTATCTGCAATATGATATATTACAGAGATAAAATGTATTCATCTCACCATTAGAAGCAAAAATAACTTCATAACTTCAATTAAGATCAAATTGAGAATGAAATGAGGCACTGACCTTTTGAAGTTTCTCTAAGATAGAATCTTCATATGCTTTATAACCAGCACCAACAAGAGTATTAACACGATCAGATTCCATAGACTGCTGGACATAAGGAAACACTCCTGCAGTAGCTGGTTGAAGAGGAACAACTAGAAGAGGATTAGCAAGATTGCCCAAAATGCTTCCAGTTGCAGCAACCTATGGATAAGAGAACATCCAAAATTAGAAACAATACAACAACCGAAGTCCCTTGTTCCCCAAAAAAAATAATTTGAAAATTTTATCCTGCAGAACTTACCGCTGCATCTTTAGTTGCCATCACAACAAGGGCAGAACCTCTTTTCTTGGAGCTCTTGATAACAACATCTTCAACATCACCAAATCTTGAGAAAACCCCCCTCAACCTTTCTGCTGTATAATCCTCGCCAATCTTTTCCCAAGAAACTTTAAGCATCTTCTCCTTGTCGGTACTACCCACATTTGCCTTCATTGAACCCTTTGAAGCAGAAGCTGAATCCGGCGTTGTCTTATTAGCATGCATTGCTCGTATCCTTGCAATTTCTTCTTTCAGTTTCTTAGCAATTCTCTCCTCTTCCTCTTGAGCCATGGCGGCTGGATCTGGCGCAAAAGCTGCCTTTTCCCTCTCTTCAAGGTCTGACACCATCTTCTGCCGCTTGGCACCTTGCTGAGAACGACGTACATGTTGCTCACGTTTAACTCGCAGAAGTTCATCAAACAATTTGCGAGCTTTCTCATCCTTGAGAATCTCATATGAAGACTTGAGCTTTTGAAAATTGGCGTGTGCATTGGGATCATCAGGGCGCTTATCTGGATGCAATTCTAAAGCCTTAAATTTGTAGGCTTTGGATATTTCCTTTTCAGTAAGCTTAGCTCCTTCTTCACCAGAGGGCAATCCCAGAACAAGATAGTGATCTACATCAGCATCCATCATTATTCTTCTCTGCCGCAAGCACACCACAACTATTACTAAATCAAAATAATGACACAAACAAAATCAAGATTACAAATTATGTTCAGACATGCTATTCTATTCTATTATTTGTGAACACAACAAATTTAAGTTGTAATGTCCAAATATAAAAGGCAAAAAGTCAGAACTTAGAAGCAATCTTGTTCTTCACCGATTTGGGTTTGCAAGATAGGAAGGCTTTCTGCTTTGGCTATTGTAGGAAGGGTTTTCAACTTTAGCTATTATAGGAAAAAGCAAGGGTATTGTCAGAAGAAATCGAACAAACAAGCAAAGTAGTAGGGAGACTGAATTGACCTCTGAAACAGGGACAATGAAAAAAACGATCAATATGAGCACATAAACCAAAACAATATGAAATCGAAAGACGTTCTTTTTTATTGAAAGAAACTCAAAATTCTAGCCAATAAATAACATTATAAACATATTCATGATTAACACATAACGCTCAGCTTTTGGCTTAACTACAACCAATCACTGAGATAGTGATGGAGGAGATTGAACGGATAGGGAGCAAGTAATTGACTTTTAAGAACAAAATTCCACCCTTTTAAGAACAAAATTCCACCCTCCTCTAGTATAATATATATTATTAAAAGGAACTAAACTAAACTTTTTATTATAAAAAGTAAGAAATTATAAATCTCTACAAAGCTATAATTACTTAAACAGCAACTGTATATGTCAAATTACAAACAGAAAAACTAAAAACTAAGAAAGAGTAAACGTAAAAGTAAAAGAGAAGGATCTGCAGAAATCCTACAAAAGGGAAACTTACCCAAGGAAGAAAATGGCGGAGGAAATCGTGTTAAGACAGGTTTAGGGTTTGGCCTTTTGATCCCCACTGAAAGGTTTAAAAGTGAAACGAAAATCGTTGACGGCGTAGCGGAGTTTCGACGACGTAGCCACCGTTAGACGGATAATTGATGGCAACGTCGGAGATAAGAGAGAAGCGTGGCGACGGGACACTGGTGGAGAGTTGAAGCTATGACTATTGCGAACTGGTTAGGGCTTTCTATTATCCCCCTTCAAATTTTTTTTATCAGGATTCGATTCACTTAAAACCGAATGAAAAGATCGATATATATAAAGATAAGTTTATAATCTTTTTATATTAAATAGACAAATTATACTCTTAAATTACTTTAAAATTAAGAAGCGACGTCGTTTTTGGGAGCAATTACCGACGCTCCAGACAGATTAGACTGACCTTTCTCGGATCTCACCATCACAGCCACAGAAAGTGTTGTTACTTATGAAACTTACAACAACTGGAAGTTTTTATCTTGTTCTGTGTTCAGATTGATTTTTATTTAGTTTAATATACCGGTGTCGAAAAGGAGGTGAAGAAAGGAGAGCGGTTATGGAGAGCAACGACATGCAACGGTCAATTTCTATGCGGCTGAATCGTAGAGGAGGTGACCGGAGTAATGTAACTCCTGTGTCCCAAGGTAAAGTTTGAATCTTGCAAATCTTGGCGATGTGGGTTGCTTTTTGTTAGCGAATGGAATTAAAGCTAGGAAATGATCACTATTTGGGTTTGATTTTGATTATGGGAAAGTTTAGATAAAGGATAAGGTGAGTTTTATTTCTGCTGGGATTAATTAGGTACTTATAATTTAAAGTAGCAAACTTATTGATATTCTTTTTCTTTCCTGATTATGTTTTCTGTTATTTGTAAGTGAAAATCACTCTAAAGACTTTAACTTGCATAAGATTTTGATGATGGTGCAGATGGTGATGGTGGGTTGTTTTCGTCTGGGAAGCTTCCCAGTGATTATCCAATGAAATTATTATGGAAGAGAGGGTTTGTGAGATTGGTTTTTGTCGTTGGCATCGTGTGGATGCTCCTCATTCTTGTCGTATTGTTGTTTCACATATGGTCTTGCCAATCTTCGTCTTTGGTCTTTTCAGGTATTTTCCAAGATGGGTTTTCTTTAAGGATCTTTGTGTTTTTAATCAGCTGTACTCGAGATCCATGCTTTTATTTCTTCTCTGGTTAAGTTTTACATCTCTCGGTTGTTAAAGAATGAAATGTTTTGCATTCTGATCTTTGTAAAGCTCTTGTTTCTTATCAAGTTTATCTGTATATTATACTAATCTGACTGATGTGGTTTTGCTTGGCATGCAGCTGTTTGTAATAAAGAAAGCAAGGTATATAACATTCTGAACACGCTGGGATTTGTAGCACAACAACATCGTAGGTCTTTGATGATTTTTCCATTTCAATTGCTTTACTCTCTATCTAGTTTATGCCCTTCAGTTCTTGTTTCTTGTGCATTTTAGGTTGTTCAATCCCCGTTGCCAACAATCCTGACAAGATAATTATTCCAAAGGAAAGAACCCCAGACCAAATACTTCGGAATTTGTCATATTTTATGGAGGATGAACCTCAGAATGATTCACTGGCGACACCATTATTTGGAGGACATCAGAACTGGTTGCAGAGAGATGAGAGTTTCAAACTAAAGCCTTCAATGCAGGTAAATCTTTGTCTTTTCAATTTTTATTATTTATCATGCACTAAAACCAACTTTTTTTGGGCATGCCATGGAGAAAAACCATCAAGAAAATATTGGTCAATGAAAATGGTTATTCATTTAATGTAACCTTGCCGTTTCCATATCACGGATGGAAGTTGGAACTTTTTTAAGTTCATCTCTTACCCTTATGTTTCAGGTTCATTGTGGGTTTATGCATAATGGGGGTGCTGAAATGGATCCATTGGATGTCAAATATGTTGAGAAGTGTAGGTTTGTGGTTGCTTCAGGGATTTTTGATGGCTACGATGTCCCGCATCAACCTTCAAACTTAAGCAAGCGCTCCAAAAAACTTTTTTGTTTCCTTATGACAGTGGATAAGGTGTCTCTCAGTTTCATTAGAAAAAATGTTACTGTTAGGAAGGACAGGAATGGTGGACAATGGGTTGGTATCTGGCGCCTTATTCTATTAAAGCATCCACCTTACGATGAACCGAGAAGAAATGGGAAAGTTCCTAAAATTTTGACCCACAGATTATTTCCCCAAGCACAATATAGCATTTGGATTGATGGTAAAATGGAGCTAATTGTTGATCCATTACTAATTTTAGAAAGGTATGACCTGAGATCTGTCACCGTATTCATGTATTTTGTTTTTGATTGTTAAAATAAGAAGTATGGAATATATTTTTATGCAGATACTTGTGGCGAGGAAAGCATACATTTGCCATTGCGCAGCATAAACATCATCGCAGCATATATGAGGAGGCTGATGCAAACAAGCGAAGGAAACGATATGCCCGACCTCTTATTGATCTCCACATGAAGATATACTATTATGAGGGAATGGAGCCCTGGAGTTTGAAGAAAAGTACTGTTAGCGGTAAGAGGATAAACCACAGCTTTTGAAGCAAATTTTCTATTCCCTTGAGAGAACCTTAATACTTTAGTTTTTTTGTGGTGATTTAAGCATAAACTCAATACTTGTGATTTGGTAGAAACCCTAGAGTATATTTAGGATCACATACTAGAAGATTGATCATGAATTTAAAGGAACGACCTCAGAGAGTGAATTTTTCATTTTGCTTCCATTTGTGACTGGAATTCATTGGACACAGATGTGCCAGAGGGAGCTATTATCATTCGGGAACATACACCACTAAGTAATCTGTTTAGCTGCTTGTGGTTTAACGAGGTCAACCTCTTCACTCCAAGAGACCAGCTGAGTTTTGGCTATGTTGTTTACAGATTAGGAAATGCATTCAAGTTTTTTATGTTCCCGAACTGCGAGTACAACTCTTTGTTCATACTGCATCCACACACTAGGGAGCATTCATCGAAGATAGAGTGGGTAAAAAGCTTGAATGAGTTTAAGGGGAGTGGTAGCAGTATGAAAGAGACCAGAGGTGGATTAGGCTTGTGGACTCCGTACCCAGCAGACCTTGGTAAAGTTGTACTGCCACAGGTGGTAAGAACATCGAAGGCAGGCTGAGATCATCTTGTATAAATCAACTCAACATTACCATGGAAACCCAAAAGGGTTATTTGATATCGTTAATTCATTGATCCTGCTCATGAGCATGCAAACATGGAACCCCAGCAAAGTCCTGCACAATGCAGGGAAAGGGAGATTAAATTTGAGCAACCTCAACCTTTGCCATTACACGACTTACGAGTCTGCCTTTTGGAGACGCTTGACAAGTTCCCAATAGTCTTTAAATCTGTATTAATCCCTATCAAGTTATTTGCTATAGTTTTGCCCATGTTTGGAATAGTGAAGTGTTGTTGTTCTTTGCAGATATTGTCAATCATAATGACAAAAGCATGTTATGCAACCTCTTATTTCATTGAATTTGGAGCTGTTAAAGCTTACAAAAGATTATAAATTCATTACAAGCGCGTAACATGTGTGCATGTGGAAAATCTACGTCAAGAACAGTAGAAGAAAGGATTCGTTGAAAGATAAAATCGAGTACATAAATGTGACTACAAAATAAATTAAAGCAATACAAGCAGCATCCCGCAGCAAGGGCCTTATAATGAAAAGTGGCCCTGACGTCTCTATATGTAGAATAGAAAGCTCTTAAGTTATGACTGGCTCTGGGAACCACCAACTAATCAATAAATTACAGGATCAGAAGTGGCTTTGGTAGAATATGGATTTCATCTGAATTTGGAATCCACAATGACAACCTTTATTTTTCTGCATGACAAAGGAGAGCCATGCAATCAAGGAGTGGACATGCAAATAAACAAATCCTAGCGCGCTCATCCCAAATAACTTAAAGCAACCCTTTTTTGTTTTCCAGAAAAGCTTGTTGGAAACAACCTTTTTCCTCTAGGAAAGCTTGTTGCTCAATTGGTTGAATCCCGGCTGTAATACTGGTCAAGTGTCTTTGCAGGGATACGGTGGAGTAGCTCACGAGGGAAGATGCGGAGCAGCGTCCACGCCAAATCAAGTGACTGGAAAATGTTGCGGGTATCATAAGCTCCTTGAGTGACAAATTTCCTCTCGAATTTGTCCAAGAATTCCAAATACAACTGTTTGTTACATTGGTAATGTTAATATTCCAAGAAATTACAAAATCAAAAAGAACATCATCATTTCAGAAAAGAAAAGCGCATAACCAGATCTTCAGACGAAAGGGCTTCTTCTCCAACAACAGCTTTCATTGCCTGGACATCCTTTCCAATGGCATAATTTGCATACAGCTGAAAGTTTGAAATTCAAGACGTTAAGGTCTAGAGAAAAGGACCATGGCAAATTTCTAAAACAAAGCCCCACATAGTGCCAACCAGACCTGGTTCGAGACATCAGCATGGTCTCTACGAGTCATCCCCTCCCCAATGGCGCTCTGTGATGATGACCAAAATACTCTTCAGAATATGCATCATACCATATCTTATCTTAACAATGTTGCACTATGCCCTCACCCAGTTCCTCCCAAAAACATCTCTAATAAAATGATAAAGTAACCGAAATCATATTACCTTCATCAAACGAGACAGTGATGGCAGGACATTGATTGGAGGATAAATCTGTTGAATTCAAGTATTTCAATTAGACACTAGTTGTTACCAACAAAGTCCATGATGTTGCGCACTTGTTGACATTGCCTCAATTAAGCTAAAATCATTATGAACTATAACAAGCTGTGAAGAGATTAGATTAAAAAGTATATGCAGAAAATCAGCATAATGCTTGAATATCACAGGTTAAGCTTTCTGTACAACAATGAATCATCTAAACCAAGGCAATCTAGAAGTGACAACGCCACCAGAAGAAAAAAGTACTTGGAATCTCATAACCTTTACCTGCCTATTATGGAGCTGTCTGTCAATGTATATTTGTCCCTCTGTAATGTATCCCGTCAGATCTGGGGTAGGATGTGTTATATCTGCTCAAAGAAAAAAAGTAAAGAAAAAAGATCTGAGCCATCTGTTCCAAAGCAAGGAATGGTATACTGGCAGTTTAAAAAAAAACCATCATTTGGCATAGTTAATATTGGAATCTGTGTAATGGAGCCTTTTCTCCCTTCAATTCGCCCAGCACGCTCATATATAGTTGCCAAATCAGTATACATGTACCCAGGATATCCACGCCTTCCAGGAACTTCTTCTCGAGCAGCAGACACCTGCAGCACCATAACAGGTATGTCTCATGAAACTGGAGCAAAAAATACTTGACTGATAAAGCATTCGCTTGTGCATGAACTAGTTCAGAAAGGTAAAGTTTGGCATTTAACTTGTTCCATGCAAGCATTCCACAAACTGTAATCTAGCAACCTTAATATACTCAATTAACTTTGTAGAAACGGGAAAAGCTAGTGGCTGTGGTGGAAGTCCTTGAAGGCTAGGAAAAAACAAATTATATAATCAAGCTTGTGATTCTAGTTCAAATTCCATTAGGTAAGACCTAGAAACTTAAAAAAGAAATCTGTTCCTACCTCACGAAGAGCATCAGCATAGGAACTCATATCTGTAAGTATGACAAGAACGTGCTTCCCACATTCATATGCTAAATACTCTGCAGTAGTAAGAGCAATGCGAGGTGTGATAATGCGTTCAATGGTTGGGTCATTGGCCTGTAGGACAGCACAATGGAAACAGGTTTCAGATATGTGATGTGAGGAAGTATAACTTACAACCTTAGCAGTCCAAATCATTTTTGGAAATTCAAGCAGCCAAATGTTTCAAAAGTCACAGAAGACCATAGAATTACCAAGTTCAGGAAAAGGGTCACTCGTTCCATTGAACCATTTTCCTCAAAGTCACGTTTGAAAAACTGTGCAGTTTCCATATTTACACCCATAGCTGCGAATACAATAGCAAAATTGTCCTCTCCATCCTAAAGATCACCAAGTTCAGAATGAAATTTAGAGGAGAGGATATAACCAAATCCAAAACGATCCACTAATAATAAATTTGTTTAGATAAAGTTAAGTTGTGTGCGAAAGATAAGTAACCCCTTTCCTCATTTCCACAACCTGTTTCTCCATTCTTCTCTCTCTTGCAAAACAAACAACAAAGTAGCCACTCAAAAGAACATTTGTATTATTCACACTTCAGTTGGTGTATCTTCCTGGTTAAGGTTCTTCAAAATCAGAATAGCCACCAAAACCTGCAAAATTACCTCAAGAAGATTGTCAGTCTTCTCCAATCGCTTCACCAAACCAGCCTGGCGACATATTTGGGCAGCTATCTCATTATGTGGAAGACCAGCTGCAGAAAATAAAGGGATCTTTTGCCCTCTGGCTATAGAATTCATGACATCAATTGTAGAAATGCCAGTTTGTATCATCTCCTCAGGATAAGTTCTCTCACTCGGATTAATGGAACTACCTGTAACACGCATGTAAGTCATGAAAGGATGCCTCAGAAGAACATGCCAGCAAGAAGATAAAGAGTAACTTGCCAGAGATATCCAAGTATGCTTCAGGTAAAATAGGAGGACCATTATCAATCGGTTTTCCAGAACCATTAAAAATGCGTCCAAGCATATCCAATGAGACGGGAGTTTTCAAGACCTACAAATAAGCAAAAGAAGTGAAGAAGACAGGCTCACAATTTAATAGAAGTTGTTATGGAACTAATAAGTCTGTATCAAATTCTTCATTTGCAACCACTTAGAGATCTAAAAGCATGGTGAATTTAAATTGTTTCACATGTATCAGCATCCTAACTTTTGACAAGAACAGGTAGCAATGTAAAACACAACTTAAATAACAATACATCTACTAGTCGTATCCAAATAAAACTTGACTATGTCAATACTTTATGAAAGTAGCTCAAACAGCTACGTGAAAATGTGTCATCTAAAGCTTCACGCTCCATGATGCAGTTATTGTCAATCAAGTGAAAGTTCAAATGAGATTAATCTCCTCTTTCAATGTAGAGAATTCAAAAATGGTTTCATTACCTCTCCAGTGAATTGTACAGTAGTGTATTTGTTATCAATTCCAGATGTTCCTTCAAAAACCTGATCAAGAAGAACGTGACAGCAATTCAAATTGTTGATTAGAAGGTTCATCATTTTTTAGAGCAATAATAAAAGAACAAAGACACGCAACTAATTGCTACAAGAACGTAAAATAAGAACAAAGACATTACTCTTGAAGCAATGATCAAAAGAGACCACATCTCTAAGACACCAAAAGTCAATTTGTGCGAAAGCTAAGATCATAAGGGGACACGGCTAGAGATAGTAGTCACCTGAACAACAGCTTTCTCCCCATCAACTTCCAAGACTTGACCACGTCTGGTTGTTCCATCCCCTAAACGAATATTTACAATCTCTTGATATTTGGGTCCCTGTCACAGGAAATCAGGCAATATACTTCGGAATAGTATAGGGGCTAAACAACAATAACAATACAAAATAACAAATATAAATATACTTATAAAAGAGTAAGATGTACCTTAACTTTGTCGAGTATGACAAGTGGTCCTGCAACTCCAGAGACCGTTCTATACTCTGTAACGCAAACAAGCAAAAAGGAAATCTTCCTGTCAAGTAATTGCCACAAACTGGAGGATCCCTAACATACATTCAGTCAACTTAATAGAAGTCATACAACAGTTACATCACGTCTCAAACAATTTCCTCCATGTCTTTATTTTATCACTGCCATTTGTCATTGCTGTGGATATCACCGAGTTTACAAAATTTCCGTCTTTTTTGGGCAACGTTCCCAGGTGATAAGTCAGTCCAAATAGCTTTTGGCATGACAACATATCCGCTTAGAAAGTCAATTAAAGAAATCTGAAGCATACCCATGCCGATCTCCAAGGTCCCGTCCTCCATCTCGAGGTTGTTTTGCGCCACACCCATTATCAAGCTTCATTGCCCAATATTCATAAAAAGGATCAGACTCATGAAATGGCGAAAACTTTAGAAGCAAAACTCTATAACAGCAAGATTGATGTCACGTTACATTCATAATTAACAAGTAATCCCAGAGAAACAAATTAGAATCCAAAGACCCAGATACAAGACCAGTACATAAACGATTAAATCCCCAGAAATTTAAAAAAACAAATGGTCACGTTACACCTAGTCAATAAAAACCAACTTAAAATCCCAAACAACACGCCGTCACATCAACACCGTGTTTGGTTTCCCTGAAAACAAAATGTCAACGTCCACCTCCCGTAGAATTTGGAGACAGAAAGACACTTACAGCAACGAAGTTCACTGAATTGAGTAGACATAAATGCTAAAACAATACCGAACGGTAGATTAACAGTTGAAACGGTTGAGAAATAAAAACAAGTTTCAATCTTGCGCGATCAAACTCCATAAGAATTTGAAAATGATTGAATCAATCAAACGAGAAAGTAGATAAAGATTGAAACTTGAGGAACTTGGATCTGATAAATGACGTACCTTTGTTTTTGATCTGTAATGATTAATGAACAACCACGCACAGAAAGACAGAGAGAAGGATGGGAATGAGGGGAAGGAATAAACTGAGATTTAATGGCTAGAAAAAACAAACAAGCACTATATTGTTTTGCATTTTAGTGCAAAATGGTACAAGTAGAGGGTTTTTTTTTATAACCATTTTTAACTTTTGTTGTTAAACAACAAGAGAAAAATAATGATTGCTCAAGGACATTTTACAAGGAAATGCATAATCTTTTTTATATTTTAAAAAATATTTTTGCTACTTAAACTTATAATTTTATAAACACAAAAGAATAATTTTAGCAGGTACCATCAACTAAACTAGTGTTAACATAAATTTTAAATTTCCAAGAGCAGTGATATTTGTCCAAAATGAAAATGAAAATAGTAATGGAAATAGAAAGGAGAAAGGATACATGAAGCAAGTGTCTGTGTGTGTTGGAATTGCACTCAACTGACTTTAATTGCATCCATGCAAGGCTACAGAAGAATCAGTCTCACTTAAATGATTGGACAGAAAAGTAAGTATGACTGTGGCTGTGATTGTGACCATCATCTCCAGTCATTAACACTTATGTGAAATATGTAGATATCGACAACATTATTTATTTTGCAAAATGCCCTCTATACCAAAATACCCTCAATTTCTTTTGTAGCTACGCCTGAATACACATTCACATGCATCTCTTGCTGTAACTTCTTGATCTATTTGCAAAATGTCATACAAATCCTTAGTGGGACTTTTTGATTTTAGAATATGTAATTTTTGCTGGAACTGCAAATACTTATTGAACATTTTAAATATTATTATTTATGATACTTCTGGATCTGTGTAATTATTTTGTTTTTTTTTTTCTTGCTGCATACCTCAGAAAAGAAGTTGTCTTCCAATCTCATGTTATCTTTATTGTACTTAAAAGAAAATCTGATTACTTACGATTTGAAGATGTAAGCAATGAGGTACAACTAAATTCAACAACAAGACTTTTGAAAAGCCGTTGAAAGAGTTACGGAAGGGCAGGGCATCAAAGCAGCAGTGGTTGACTGAATCTTGAACTGATATGATGACATAAGCTATACGTTATCATTAGAGAAAGTGCATGTCATCAGAGATAAGAAAGTGATTGAACCAAAGTGAAAAACGTTGTTAAGGATATTCAACAGTTCCAGGAGCACTGGAACCTAATGGGTGTGTTTGGATAACAGCTAATCAGCTAAAAAATTAACTGATCAGCCAAAATCAGCTGTTTGACTTAGTCAAACAGTTGATACATATGTTTGGTTAATCGGCTGTTGGGTTGAATCAGCCAACCCAAACAGCCGAAACCAATAAGCTACTCATACCAGCGTTTGGGATAATCCCAAATCCAAAAAGTCGAGTTTGCCCAGATTCAGCTACGCGTCTCTCTCGTTTTCTCCAGAAGCTCGCGTTTTGTCTCTGATTTCTTCCTTCTTCGTTTTTTACTTACTGGTTTTGATATGAATTTTACACTCTAATCCTTTCGCTTCTGTGTGCTTTCTTTCTAGGGTTTTGGCAAAAATGTCATGGCGATGGAGCTAAAAACGATCCTAAGGATCTTCACTTTCTCACTTCCATCAAAAGTCATCCGTTTGTTCATCTGGGTCTGTCGCCGGCCACGACTTATCTGATACATGTACACTAAATTTTCACTTTTACCCTCTTTTCCTAGCTGTCGCAGGCGTGTCCATGGACATTGACTCTCAAATTAAGGACACCATGTCCTCTTGCGTCCTCCACTTCAAAGAACAAGCAGAGTAATCTCTCAAGTTGATGCCTTCACTTTAAATCCGA
>JANIJH010000225.1:72061720-72077218 GCA_024520975.1 Erythroxylum areolatum | reverse complement strand
TCTATTTATGATTGCAATGGTGATATGAATGAAAAGGGCTTTGAACTAAAAGTGGACCCAATTGTTTATTGAATTCCACACTTGTGATGATTTCAAGATGTTTTAAAAAAATGGCATACTGAGTTTTGAACGGAAATTGAGTTCGGTAGCGTATTATTTTCGTGTGGCGCGGACTCGGATATCACCCATGATATCGGGTTCGGGTCCTGCGGGAGTGGGGTGCTACAAAAACAATATAAATATCCCAAATAACAAGCAAAACACACTAGTTTAAGCATAAAACATAGTCAATTAAATGTTTGTCAACCTTATAGCCAGTTGGTTAGTTGTAATTTAATGACGTAATTATTTAAAGGCATTATTTATCTTATAGATATTTAGATATATATGATAAAGTCCATGGGATAAATATATATTGAAATGAAATTATGATGAGATCATAATTATGAAATTCGTATTACATTTATGTATTATCCTTAAATTGTTCATAATCATTATTCTACTGAAATTAGACATTGAAAGAGCTTAACATGACTAGCGCACATTATATTCTTCCTTATAAAGGAAGTCATTCTCATAGTATAAAGTATAGAAATACTTAAACAAATGCGTAGGTAGTTGTCAGAGCACAATTTCACTAAACTGAACCCATAAAAGAATCCAAGTTGGAACATTGGTTGCATGTTTATGAAAATTCTTGTATGATTGTATAAGTGATCGTTTTAACGTAAGATCTCTAAAGTTATCTTATATTGGGATTGCTATGTTATGAACCTACTTATAACCTATTCTAGTCAAGGGCAGCTCAGTCAATATTCAGTAGATCAAGCATGAACTATATGGAAGAAACTGAGTGATCAAAGTAATTAGGGAGAATGTTCTAGTATTGCTTTAAGAAATTCTTGGCTAAGTTAGATTGACACTTTGAAAATAAATTTTTAATATCATTAATTGAATTAATTACTAATGGTAGAGAACTAACATAATTCAACTCAAATAGCATAGACATTAATATCATGTTTTATGTTCAATCAAAACATTATATAATGAAATGATTGAACACAAAAAATTAGAGGAGTTTAATTTACCTAATTCTAAATGTGATTTAAGGTTACAATTTATATCCATTATAAACATATTTGGAAACCTAATGAGTCACACACACACAAAATAGGTTTAAAAGAGAAAAGGAACTTTAATCAAATTGGAATTTATTGTAAAATTTAAGAAACTTTATAATTAAATATGAGATATTTAATAAATAACATCCAATTTCAGATATTGAATCTTATTTGAGCCTAATTAATTAGAATTAATTGTAATTATAATTAAAGTTAAATTGAAATTAGGATTTTATTTCAATTAAATTATTAAAAGATTTATTTCTTATTATAAATAAGCTTATGCTTTAAGGGAACAAACACTCCTTGCCTAACTCTTTTTGCAATAAGTGTAGAGTACTCTCAACATGTTTTATAGATATCATTAGAGGTTGAACACTTGTACCACTATGGTGGTTGAGATAGGTCAATTTTATAAATGGTTTAAAGGAAACGACAAGAAAAATGATTAAACCTTAGAATAAAGTGTGAATTACAATTCATATTTTATTATAATTTATGCTTTAATCATTTTAGATCCCGCACACAATGAAATAATTACAAAACTTTTTTATTTTGATTTTTTAAAGGCCAAGATCACTTAAATTATATAAAATGATTAACATATAAATCACAATAAAGTATGAATCATAATTTAAATCCACCCTGGTTTTCTAACATTAACCACATATATGCCACTCCTTTTAAAGGGAAAGTATCAAGAAATTCCAATAAGTATTTGCATTACGTTAGATCTATTTTAGGTAAAGAAAGAGAGAAGAAACATCAAGCAGAGAAGCTACAGATAAAGAAAGAGAGATACGAAAATATAGAGAAGAGATAAAGAAAAAATTTTAATTTTTTAGACCCCATTTATCAAGTGGAATGCATATTTGATAAAAGACTCATAAAAAATGTCAAATACATTTTTTTATAATAGAGGATTGACAAAGAAATCAAATCAAAATTTAAATTAAATATTTATGAAATGTTAGGATTCTTTTTAAACATGTTAAAATATCTGAGTTTAAATTAAATTCTAGTGATGGAAATAAAATCCAATTTGACATTTTACTTTTCACCTATTGCTTAAGATGGAAATAAGAGAAACAAAAAAAAATATTAAACTAAGAAAATGTCCATTCTCTTACATTTTAACAATTATACTTAGTATATGGACTTTGGTAACACAGTTAAATTGACATTTAAGTCAAAAGAGTATTTTGAACCCTAATTTTTACAGTAGAATACAAGTTAAACCCTAAAATTTTGAAACTTTCAATTTGAACCCAAATATTTAGATAACGTGCTAAAGAGAACTTATGAGAATGAAAAATACGAAAGAGTAGTCTCCTTGGTTAAATGTAACGGCATTTAAAAAAAATTTTACACAATAGTCGTGCCAGTTAACAACTTGACATGGCTTTTTTAATCTAAAAAATGAAACTAGGACTATATGCCTAAACTCACCGTTTACTTCCCTCCCAAATCCCTAATTCTCTGAAATCCCACTCAAATATATAGGTTGCTTTGGTTAACACATCCTTCCACTTTTGGATCTTGTTGGAGTACTTGAGATTCTCAATGTGTTTCTCAAATGATTCTTTAAGACTCTTAGTTTATTTCCAAATGCCAGATAGATTAAGTACCTTTTTAGATAGACTTATATTAGTAGAGTTTTTTTCAGTAGAGCTTTTGTCAGTAGAACTTTTCTAAGAAGAGCTTTTCTAAGAAGTTAGTTGACTGTTTGGCTGTCATTTAAAACAGAGCTTTTTTTAAAAAGTTTCATACAATAGACTGTTTGACAGCTTAAAAATAAAAAGCATTCTTAATTTTAAATATATTTTATTTTATAATAAAAATTATTTATGCATATAAATATTATTTAAAATATATTAAATAATATGCAAAGCACAATATATTAATTATTATATAATTTTAAACCATATAAAATATAAATAAAAATATATCTAACCAAATCTTTTATATGGATTATAATATAAGTAAAACTAATATCAAAAATAAATATTAAAACATATAAAAAGTCAAATAATATTATATAAATCTTAAAATAAACATCAAGATGTGTTTGTGAGTATTATGAGAATTATATGTAAAAACATAAGGGTAAAGAGGACTAAAAAATAGGCTTATTAATTGACCTAAAAAATTTACCTGAAAAAGTCCTTTTTTGAAAAGCTCCAAATTTGAGATTCTCAAAAAGTTGTGTTTTAGCTTCCAAAAAAACTATTTCTATAAAAAAAATGCTTTTGGATTTTACAGTCAAACATTCATTTTTCTTAAAAATAGCTTTTGCCGTGGAAAAAGTGTTTATTCACCCTCCAAAAGCTAAAACAAACAGGAGCTAACACGATAGGTCACATATATAACGATCTAATAACGGGTCTCGTGGCATTCAATGATCTTTAACATTTCATCCAAACACCAACAAGAAGATGCATAATTTTTTGAGAAAATAGTAAGAGTAACTTTTGAGTCTTAGCTTGAAGAAGCGCAAAGTTGATTTCCTACCCTCTTGGATGTTGATTGTCTATAAAAGTCTTAAAGACCTATACAATAAAGAGCATCGTGAAGGTGACAGGCAAAGTTGTAACGAGTGTCTTCACCTTTGAAGTCGATAAGATAAGTACACGGTACTGTAAGACATTTATGGATCAATTGATTTTTTGCGTACCTATATCCATGATTGTTTTTGTTTTCGTAAGATGTTGATTTCCTCTCTTCTTTTTTCTTTAATGTATTTCTTCAATGGTTCAGAATAACTATTCAATAAGTTTTTAAACTTATATAGCACCACTAACCAACATGTCATTTAGTAATTTAAAGAGAGAGGAAAAGGGTCGTTGACCCAGTTGAGAGCCATTATGTAATACGCAATAACCATTATCTTGGGTACTTTTCATGGGACTCAAATTGATAAGTCACATGGGCTATTAAATAATCTAACAATCTCCCACTTGGCCCATGTTACGACTTAGTGATTCAACAATAAAACTTTAAATGCACACAATACATGGAATCGATTAAGTCATCCTTAATTGAATTAAGATGATGGGATCATGGCGGTCATAAGTTATAAAATATGATTCCTTCTATGTATCACAGAATTAAATCAACTCAGAAAACTTTAAGTGGGGAATTTTGTAATTGTTATCTTACAAATAATAATTATGGTATACAACATAATATGGATAACTAGTAAGTAAGCAAAAAAATATAACTGTAATTGAATTCACAAGTGTCATAATAATTCAAGCAAGACAATTATATGTATACATACATGTAGGACACTATGCTAACAAGGACTTATCTATAAGACTTATCCGTTCAACATGGCCAATAAATGTTTTGGGTGGTAAGCCTTTAGTTAACAGATCCACTATCATAAGATCGGTACCAATATGCTTAATTAACACTTTATATTTTTGCACTTCTTCTTTCACATACAAATACTTCAAATTCATGTGTTTTGCACCTTTTGAATATTTGTCATTCTTAGAGAAGAAAACGGCTGCGGAATTATCGCAATAAATTCTTAATGGTCTGATAATACTATCGACAAGACCAAGATCTAAGATAAAGTTCCTCAACCACAATCCATGAACCATGGCCTCAAAACATGCCACAAATTTAGCCTTCATAGTGGAAGTAGTAATGACGGATTGATTTCTACTTTTCGACAAAACTACTCCTCCAGCTAATAGGAATATATAACTAAATGTAGATTTCCTAAATGTGAAGGTGTCGTAAACTAGGTTTCCTTCTTGTCCACAGTTTATAAGGTGTCTTAGAAACTACTTTATTAGGAATCCTATTAAGCAGATATGCAACGGTCTTTAATGTATGCATCCACAATGATAACGGTACAGAACTATAACTTAACATACTCCTAACCATATCTATAAGAGTACGATTTTGCCTTTCGACTACACCATTTTATTGTGGTGTACCAGGAATTGTGTATTGCCCATATATGCCTCGACTTGTAAGAAACTTTGCAAATGGACCTAGACATTGTCCACTTTCATCAAATTTTTAATAATATTCTCCACCTCTATCAGACCCCACTCTCTTTACTTTTTTTTATCTAATCACATTTTTGTCTCATTAATGAACATCTCTAGGATGTCCACAGACTGGGATTTCTCATGCAGCAAATAAATATAACCATATCGTGAGAAGTCATCAATAAAGGTAATGAAATATTTTTCACCGCCCCAAGAAGGAACGTCGAAAAAACCACAGATGTCAGTGTGTCTTAATTCTAGTAATATGCTACTTCTTGTAGTTGGATGCTTTGATATATGTTTAGTTTGCTTTCCTTTAATGCAATCCACACATATATCTCAGTCAACAAAATCCAATGGAAGAAAGATGTCATTTTTAACTAACCTTTGTACCCTTTCCTTGGATATATGATCTAATCTTTTATGCCACAAAAAAAGCAGAACATTCATTTTGTGCACTACGTTTACTTCCTATAATATGGTCAACATGAAATAGAAATTCAACAAAATCAACATCAAGATTGAAGCGATATAAACAATGAATCAAAGTACCAGAACCATAATAGTACTTATGTTTATACAATGAAAAAAAATGTTTCCAATCTTAAATTGAAATCCTACATCATCCAAATTTGCAACAGAAACTAAATTCCTAGCACATTCAAGAACGTAAAGACACTTTACTAGATTTAGGAAACATCTAGTGTCCAAGATCAATTTGTACGTCCCAATGCTCTCTATCTGTGCCTTAATTCCGTTCCCCATATACAAGAATTTTTCAATTTCGTTTATGGGTTGGATTGAAAGGAATCCCTGTTTAACATGTGACACATGAGTAGTTTCACTAGGATCTAACCACCAAGTATTATTAGGCACTTCAATAAGATTTGATTCAAAACATACTATGACATAGTATGTACCTTTCTTTTCAAACCAAGCCTTTCGTTTAGGACAATCTTTTTTGAAGTAACTAGGCTTTTTGCAGAAGTGACACCTCTTATCTTTATTGGTTCGACCCTCATTAACTTTGTTGAGAGCTTTGTCCTTATCTTTGCCTTTCTTTCCTGGTTTATTCTTACTACTACTAGCTCCTGGATGAAATGTGAGATGAACGGAGTGCTCCTTCATTTTCTTTAATCTCCCTTCCTCCTGAACTAACATGACCTTAATTGCTTGAAGGTTCCATTTTTCTTTAATAGTGTTATAATTCACTTGGAACTGGCCAAACTCTAGAGGAAGTGAGCTGATTATAAACTGTACCAGAAAGGACTCACTCCCATCCATACCCATAAATTTCAACTTTGCAGCTAGGTTTGACATATGAGTTATATGATCATGAATGGGTTATGACCAGTCAAACTTCTTGGTCGTTAGCTCACTCATTAGAGTCCCTACTATGGACTTGTCAGCTATATCAGATTGGAAGTATTCCTTAAGTTTTAACATGAACTCCTTTGCATTATCTGTCTTAGGCATTGATGGCTTCACATTATTTGCGATTGTCATTCGCATTAAATTCAAACTTAGCCTGTTAGACCGTTCCCAAGCCTCATAATAAGACTTGTTAGCTTCAGAACTAGTCTCAATTATGGCTGCAGGCCTTGCGTTTGAAACTACGGCCAAGTCCAAATACATTACACTCAGTTAGAACTGGATTTGTTTAGACCAGTCCCCATAATTTAGACTATTGAACTTGATTAAATCATTTCCTAAGGCGAACAAATTAGTAGATGTTGTACATACAACATATAGCCCACGCATTAATGCTTTGAGTAAACATAAATGGATTCAAACTAATTAATACACTTTGATTATGCATTTAAATTCTCCTTTGGGTGAAATTTAAATATATAGTAATAACCTATTCTAATGCATATATATAATTTATTATAATGGACAATCAATCATATTATAATCAACATGCACATTATCTTTGGATATACAATCATGTTAACTAAATATATTGATAAAGTCCCTTTAATGTCATTAATTATAAGTAATGGTCCACCTTTGGGTGACCTCTTAGCGTTATAATTAATAATCTCAATTGTTCAGTTCAACCTTTATGTCATTTTAGCATCATATAATAATGAACAATTGAAACAATCACAATTAAATAATTAATATTTTTCAAGCTAGGCCATTTTGGTGACTAACAAGCTTTCCATGTAATAAACATTTAATTGGATAATTATCATACATGACAAATTTTAATTCAATTAGTTTGGTCACTTTGGTGACTAACAAACTATTCTAAATTTTCATAATGTCATGTATTACAGTCAACATAAAATAGGAAAATTTAATTCTAAACATTACATAATATAAAATATTCAAAGTACCAAATAAAACATATAATATGGCACTAATTTAGAAAATTATATTATGCATAAAAAATAAAGCAATTATGAATTAAATAATTCCTTATGTTCCATCCTAAAATTATTTTTCCTTTGGTTAAAGTCTATAATATTTACTAACCTAATATTACCCTTAATGGCCTAAAGACTCAAAAAAATCAGTCCAGAAGCTGATCTTTGGGCCTGGAAGCCCGTTTGACGCGTGCGAGTGCAGAGCACGCGCCAGCGTCTACCAATCGAAAGGCAGCGTCAGTGCACGCGCCAACGTCAACCTTTCAAGTATCTCTTATGCAGCGTCTAGAGCATGCATCGCAGTTTCTAGATGGGTGCGTCTTCTTCCTCAGATGCACGCACGCTAGTTTCTTCTGGTTTTTTTTATATTCTGTAATGGGTTCTTCCATACCTCAAGCCAATGATTTGTGTTTCATGGATTTTCTTACTCTAAACCACCCCAACGTCATTCTTCCATAAGTTGGTTTCCTCGTACCAACTCATGAACTTGTTTTTTTTGTTCGTTTCCTTTTCTTTCTACTATTAAAACTGAAAATCTTTTTTCGAAAATGCATGGGCATAAAAGAACATAACAAAACCACAGTCCAAAAATGTAACAAATGTACTCATAAACATGAAGCAAACCTTTTTTTCGGTTCTTTCTCAACAATGATATTTCAAGAAAATTATGTTAATATTCAACCTTTAGTTTCAAGAACCATACATTCATGACCATTATGTTTCGGTTAAACAGTGAGGATGGTATGAACATCCGAAAATCATCAAACCGAAAAGCATCAAAACATGCGGTTTTTCTGTATCAAATACAGAACTAAACCAAAACAAACAAAACACAATCATACATAAACAATATACGGTATAACACAAATCATGCAACACCGCGGCTCTGATACCAATTGTAAGACATTTATGGATCGATTGATTTTTTGCGTACTTTGTATCCATGATTGTTTTTGTTTTCGTAAGATGTTAATTTCCTCTCTTCTTATTCTGTAATATGATTCTTCAATTGTTAAGAATAATTATTTAATAAGTTTTTAAACTTATATAGCACCACCAACTAACATGTCATTTGGTAATTTGAAAAGAGAGGAAAAGGGTTGTTGGCCCAGTTGAGAGTCATTATGTAATACCCAATAACTATTATCTTGAGTGCTTTTCATGAGACTCAAATCAATAAGTCACATGGGTCGTTAAATAAGGTGCTTCCATTGCTGGGTGGCCATACGAGTGAAAAAGAAAGCGGTGAAAGTGAAGGATAGTAAGTCACAAACAACATAAGCAAAAACTAGATGAGCTTGGTATGCTTTTTTATCTTATTTGATTTGGGGATTTCTAATGCAGGCATAGAAAATCAATGGAAGCTACTCTAGTCAGTGACTTTAGGCACATGGGACCCGTTTTCATTTTTAGGCTAAAAATGTCACGTTAGTTAGCATGTGGAATTCATTATTGTTTAAAAAATTAAAATTTGGTCTGGGTTCACTGGACCATGGGCTAACCCAATCAGAATTAACAAAATGACGTTGTTTTGTCATCCCTATTTAACATTTTCAATGTTTTAAGAGTTATCTAAATTTAAATTATATTAACTAAACAATTATTTGCAAATATAAAGACTTATACCATCGATTTCATTAAATAATCTAGTAATATAAAAGAAATCCAATAAACCACTTAAATAATTAAGCTATTATGTAATATATAGAATTCACAAGTTGATAATGTGTAAATTTAATATATTTAAGAAAAAAGAAAAAAAGCACTCCCTAATAATTTGGATATTAGGAAACATCTTTTAAATGATAAAATAAATATAATAGAATAGAATTTTTTAATTACTTTGTAGTTCCCATAAATACTCACCTCAAATTATTCATTAAAAGGATGATTCAATTATGAATTCATTATTGAAAAAAAAAAACTTAGAATTCCCAATAGTAAATGTCTAATAATACATAAATATAAATCTAAATGTAAGGATAGTTTATGATTCATATAATGGATAATCAATTTTAAAGTCTAAAGTACTCAAATTTTTAAAACCCTGTGCTTAATCTTTTAAAATTTTTAATTGAGGGACTAACTTTTTAAAACCTTAAAAATTTAGTTTACAAGGTTAATTTCATTAGTAATTTGTTAATTTAACTAATAGAGTATTTATTGTTCATGATATATTGGTGTCCATCTAAAAAAATTCTCTCTATTCCAGTCTAACTGTCATCACTGATTTTTTATGTGGATATCTTTTATTATTCAAATTAACAAATTATTAATGAAACTAATATTTTGAACTAAACTATTAACATTTTAAAAGTTTAAGCACTCAATTGAAAAATCCAAAAGCTTGGATACTATATCGCTAAGATTTTAAAAGTTTAAGCACTCAAATGAAAAATTCAAGAGCTTGGATACTATATTGAAAATTTTTTAGAAAGTCTGGCACTCTAAGATTAATTATCTCTTCATATAAAACAAGTGATTTTTTAGCAAATGCAAAATATTTTTCGAGAAGATTTTTTAAAAATATGTTATATACATCATAAATTGAATGTCCCATTCATCTCTTGCTTATAGCATATAGATTAAGTATACCCATATTAGAAGCTACAAATTGCTTGGGGGCAATGACCACTGATGGATTTTTCCCCCCCTCCGTTGTTTTCTTCTAACACGGTACAAAAGATCTCTCCCCGTGTAGACATTAGCACAAACAAAGCCAATCAAAGATTGTCATAACTCACAAAGCCAGTATAAATATTCCATCTTCATGGGACCCTGAGATGATCAAAACAGATCAGGCGGTGCCCACGTTAAGGACACATGCAGCACGGCAACAGTCAACTATTTCCACCAACAAGATCTTTCGCACTCCGTTGTTTTATTCTTTGCTTTTGCTCTGCCGCACATTTGTTTTCGTTTACTTTTTCTTTTTAAGTCCCCAAAAAAATGGCAGCCACTCTAGCCGTCCGGCCTAACCGCCTCTCGTCGGCCCCACGGCCGACGCTTCACATCCTCACTCCGGCTACCACCACCACAACCACCCAATTAAAGCCCTTCAAGAACGATCCTTGGAGAGGCCTGGTGCTGATGTCGTCCCGTCGTGCGTGGACCACCGTTACCAGAGCCGGTTCACGCGCAGACGACTCTGCTCCGTTCGAGATGTCGGTGGAGAGCGCCCTGAAACTACTCGGTGTCTCTGAAAACGCTTCGTTTGATGATATACTTCGCGCCAAAAAGGCGATTGTTGCTTCCTGTAATGATGACCAGGAAGCAATCGCTCAGGTGGACTTTTTATGTTTGTTTTCTACCAGTGTACACGTGATTTGATTTTTAGTGTGAATTTGGGATTTTGGAGTGGTGGGTTTATTGATTTTATTTTTTTTTTGTTTGTGAGCTAAAGTTGGAAGCTTTGCATCAAATGTCCTGTGTAAGTTTTAGCTTATGTTAATATTTCATTGTTTGATTCTGGTTTTCCTAAGGGACTTTTTGGGTGGGTTTTAGGGCTTACAAAGATAGAAAATAACTTCTCATTTTCTTGAAGAACTGTGTAGGCTTTTTGCTATGTATTTAATTGTATTTATGATTTGTGGCCGTTGAAGACTCAATTTTCACCGTCTCAAATTTTAATGATTATCAAATAGCAGAGTAGGGTTTCCTTTTCTACTTAATTGAGGTTGCATTTAGTTTTGAATGTCACACTTTATCACAGGTGTTAAGCTACTACTTGATTGCTATGCATGGCATGGTATCCCAGTCTTTTTGAATGGTGATCTATGTCCTGATTTCTGAGTTATAAACTTGCTTGTTGTCGTTGATGAACTTGTTTAAAACATTATTTTTATTGATTCTTGACTTCCTTTTTTGCTGCAAGGTAATGCCTCTGAAATACTCCCAATGGTAATAGTAACTTGCGGTCGATGATTTTGTGTGATGATACTAATTTACTGCTTCAATGATGAAAATGATAATATCCCAGTGAACAAATTTGGTAATTAGATTTAATCTTATTTGGCATATATTAGAATACCATCATTAGCTTGGATGATAGGACATTTGTTATATACTAATCTTGTTCCTAATATTTCAATCTTCTTAAATAGTTCACCTCTTCTTTTGTGTTTTAGGTTGAGGCTGCATATGATATGCTGCTTATGCGGAGTTTAACACAGCGCCGAGCAGGAAAAGTTGCAAATAGTGGTATCCGCTATGCTGATGTTAAACCAGTAAACAGCTCCGGGATGGGATCAATGCCTCAATGGCTGCAAACTGTTGTTAAGCACACACCGCTTTTAGTGGAAGCACCATCAACAGTTGATTTGGGTCTTCAAACAGGAGTTTATGGGGCTTTAATGGTTTTAACTTATGTTAATGGAGCTTCCACATCTTCAATGGTTCCTTATGGTGGGGCAGATGTTCCTGGATTAATCTTAGCTACAAGTTTTGGCGCTTCATTGTATTTCATGACAAAGAAGAATGTAAAGCTAGGTAATGGTTTTGCTTACTCGGTCTACTTTTCTGCAATTGGCCACAATTCAGTACTTTTATAGGACTAGATCTGGGAAGAGGAAAACTAATTTAACTTGAGGTTTAGTAAACCAAATTCGTTTGTTGTCCCTCCTCGCTAGTGCATAGCACATCAAACTACAGTTTTATATGGACTCTGAATACCTTGTTAGTATGAACTTGGGCTATCCCCTAAGCGTCATTATACTGTGTGCAGGTAAAGCCGCTGTAATAACTATAGGGGGGCTGGTGGCTGGTGCAGTGGTTGGGTCAGCGGTGGAGACTTGGTTGCAGGTGGATATTGTTCCCTTTATGGGCATACATTCCCCTGCAGCTGTAGTTAGTGAATTTATACTTGTTTCTCAGTTCTTGGTCTCTCTGTACTTAAGATAGATTATAATTGAATCTCACATTGTAAAACCTGTAATTATTCATTTGCATCATCATACACGAGCTTTTTAGGATTGTATGATTGCGGAGTCTACTGACGACCAATAGAATGTAGCGGAACTCAAAATTATCTGAATTCTGCTTCAACTACGGTGGACGCGCTTTGCTTTTGTCTATGCTCTAAGCCATTTGCCAGAACATGGCCTTTTAAGACCTTGAGGGATTTCACCTGCCTAAGCTGAAAGCATAACTTTGTGTGAAACGTTCTGGTGCAAGATTGCCTGCACGAGCTTTGGCCTGGAATGCTTAAAAAGTGTGTTGCGGTTATCTTGCGCGATCATGAATATGTTTGAGCCAATACAAAAGCCAATGAGAATGCTGTTTCTCCTCGTGGGCCAACGCCTTTTCGCTATGTACGTCACTGTTCACTACCGCGTGCTTGAATACACGATTGGAATTGCAAAGGAATGATGTGATCAGATTCTCTGTAAAGGGTCCTCAGCTTTCAAGCGCTGGTTAGTACTTGAATAGTTAGAGCCACAGTAGCTCCGCTTGAAGCCAACGCCATAATTTAGGAAATGCTGCGACTCCATAACAGTATAAAAATATATGTCGTGTTCGAGATAGTGTATTGAGTTCCGTACCGTACCAACCAGAACGTACCATACCGGCCGAAAAACGGAACGAAATTGGGTGCTTCGGTATCGGCCGGTACTGACAATACCTACAAATACCGGCCGGTACTGTAAGTTTCGAAAATTATAAGGACTAAATTGCAATTTTAAAGAAATTAACCCTAAAAACTAAAGCACCCCTCTCCCGATTGCTTTCTCTCTCGCTCAACTCTCCCTCGTCTCTCACTGACTATGGCGCCGTCTCCTCAGCCTCACTGTCGCCGTTGTCGTCTCGCCGTCTCGTTGTCGCCCTCTGGCCCGTCTCCTCCTTTCCTCATCTTCCTTAGATGTCGGCTCCTCCCTTGGTGTCGATTGAAGAGGCCACCGTCTTTGTCTTCCTCCACACCCGAAGACACCACCGCTCGGTACAAAGCAGCACGTCGTCGTTGTCGCAGCTCAGCCAGACCGCACCGCATCATCGCACCGTCCGTCGCAACTCAGGCGCCCCACCAACCCGTCAGCAACCCAAACCTCAACCCGAAGACCCAATTGTTTTTGTTTGTTTATCTATTTTCGATTTTTTCCTACTTCAAATGCATTTTTGATTGTGTTGGATGATGGATTTGTGTATGTTGGATGCGTGGATTTAGGATTTGAAATTTGGAATTGTTGAATGCTACTGTGTCTTGCGTGGATGTGAATTGGAATTGGAAATGTTGGATTTTAAGAATGGAATTGAATTGTTGAAGTTGAATAAGGTGGGTTTTGTGAATTGTAATTTTGGAACTGAAATTGGATTCGGAAATGGAATGTATACTCAATAGTGTTTGTGATTTACGGTGATATTGATGAATGAGATGTTGATTTATTTTATTTAACTGTATAGTGTTTGTGATTTACTCTGCAGTGTTTGTTGATGTTGATTAATTGGTTGTTAAAACTTAAAAGTTGATAATCAAAATTAAATTAATATTTAAACCTAAATATAAAATTGATAATTAAATATAAAATTAATAATTAAATGTAAAATTGATAATCAAAATTAGTAAAATTGAAAAAATTTAAATTATTAATTGACACATTCTTAATATTTGTTAAATGGTAATTTATTTTTAATATTTAGGTATTGAATTTTCGTAAATAATTAATTAAGTATAAAATTATGGAATTAAAAATTAATAATAATTTGATTGTATTTAATGATATTTAACTAGTAAAGTATACAGTACAACTGTACAATATATTAATGGACTATTTTGTAAATTTTAAAAATTATAGGGACTATTTTATAAATTTAAAAAATTATCCGAAACGGTACCCGATGCTGACCGGTACCCGATGCTGACCGGTACCGGTACAGTTCCGTTTCAGAACTCAATTCGGTATCGAACCCGATACGATATTCATAACATTGATTCGAGAGGTAGAACCAGTTGGTGTGCCTTTCTAACAGTTTCAAAAGATGTTCTTTACTTCTTTTTAAGAAATAATTATAGGACAACTTGACTTCAAAACCAATTATTGCAAGAAATATGTGACTGATTGTACCACGAATGAAAATATTTCAAGCAAAACGAGCACCGACAAAAAATATGGAAGTGCAAAATCGGCCAGGAATTGGTTCACCAAAAAAAGAAAAAATAATCCTTTGGTGAAGTTCTGTGTTTGTTTTATGATCACTTTATGCAGAAACGAATAAGTAATTGAGTAAACGTTGAAATTAATCTAGAAAGCTTAAGGAATTGTGTGCAGTTAATTATTTAGCAAAATAGCTTATAATTAATTATAAATTATAAGTCCAAATTCCAAAATGATAAAAATTAGGAGATAAAATAAATATTAGGTAAAATATAATAAATGATTAGAATATTTTAGACGTCCCCGTATTTTCAAATAGGAATGTCAAAAATAACCAGCTCAGTCAAATCGGCCCACGGGTAGGATGAGTTTGGCCCAAGCCACCACGGGTCAGGCCACAACTCATGGATCTCGGATCATGGGCCACGGACAAAGGAGGTCTGATCGGGTCTGAGCTCGGGCCAAGCAGTCCAGCCCGTGACTTTTGGCCTGCCTAGTGTTCACAAACAAAACTTCGTAGTTTTGTTACATTTTTCAAATTAACTTTCACATAAAAACGTATTAGTTTTGTTTCACGCAAAAATGATGTCATTTAGCCGTTTGGTTCCACTTTTATTTTTCTGTTGTTATTTTTAGTTTTTGTTTCCTGTTTTTGGTTTATGTTTTTTTCTATAAAAAAAACATGTTTAGTTGAGATTTGTAATATTAAAATTAAAAAAAAACCTGTTTAGTTGAGATTTCTAATAAACTTATTATTATTATTATTATTATTATTATTATTATTATTATTAATTATTGTTATAAATTTTATACTTACTATTATTATTATTATTATTAAACTCATTATTATTATTGTTATTATTAAGTTATTCTTATTCTTATTAATTTTATTATTATATTATTAAACTCA
>JANIJH010000225.1:72047204-72059978 GCA_024520975.1 Erythroxylum areolatum | reverse complement strand
ATAAAATAAATTAAATTAAATTAAATAATTAATACTAATATTTTTATATAATTAATAATAAAATAATAAATCTCCTGCAACAATCATTTTAATATAAGGGGTATAAAAGTATTCTATTCCATCCATCTTCCAAATAACATTTTACTACATTACATTATGAACCCTTCCATTCATCCCAAATAATTTTTTACTATATTATAGTCCATTTCATTATAAACCGTTCTGTTCCATTCCATTCTATTTTATTTCAGCAAGCCTAAAAGATCCATGCATGCGTATTACCCGTGTCTGAGCCTTTGTCTCCCCACTCTTTCATTAGTTCAAAACTATGTTTGACAAGAAAGTCAACAATTACTTGATACTTAAATGTAGACATGGGAACGTACATTTTATCAAACTCGCTAGCTCTACTGACCACTTGACTAATTAACCCGATGAGTCAAGTTTGTGCCACATTTTTCACAGTGGCAAGTATGTCATAATATTTGATCCTTAGAAATAAGGTTTTAAGTTTTGTGCATTAACCAATATGGTGAAGGCAACTTTCTCCAAATTTGTGCATCACCCTTCAATACCTTACAAATTTTTTTTAACGTAATACAACAAGAATCTGCGATTTTGACTTCTTCCCTTACCAATATTTAACTTATAGCTTCCAATAATACATAGATGTGTTAAAGGGATGGACATCAAAGATGGCTCTTACAAGTATTTCTTTAGATGTTCAAAGGACTATTCACATTCATTATCCTAACAGAATTTATTTAATCTCCTTAAATTTTTTTAAAATAATAATTATCTGAACGCTGACTTGGAAAGAAAATGCAAGAGGCTAGCAATTACCATATTAATTGTCGTACCTCCTTAGCAAACCTAAGGCTAGTCATCATAACAATGATTTTTATCGTTTGAGCGTTAATCTCATTGCACTGTGAGGAACTTCTCTGCAGAGACTTTGAAAACACTTTTAGGGGTTCAATGTATATCCTGAGCATCGAAACGTTGTCACTAATTTGCTAAATGGTCTTCCTTGTCCTTCATTTTTATAATCAAGTAACCTACTTAACTGAATTGACAATCAAAATCCATCTCCTGAATCAACTGGGTCGTTAAGTGAGAGTGTAGACTTATCGGAAGCATAGGCATTGAGCTTTTACTTAACTGAGTTCCACAATGTACCAAAAATACTTTAAATGTTCACTAATGCCAAAACTCATAAGTTTAACAAATTATGGTTAAATCAAAGTATTTTAAATTAACGAACCTTTATTATATGTTATTTCTAACCTTTAAGTATTTATATGTTTTTTGTCCGATGGATGAGCATATTCTTTCAGTTAAGAGTTCTAATCTAGTACTAGAGTGAAAACTTCTATTATGGAACAAAGTGAGGATAAAACTTCAACTAGAACTCAAGTTATGCAACATAAAAGTGAAGTTTAGAATCACTTTAATAAGATTATATCGACTGATGGAATTGAAAATTAGAGTGCAAGTGTTGTCAAAAATTGTATTTGAGTGGTTTGAAAGGTGAAACTTCTCTTTTAAAGAGACATATAGAATCGTGTACTAGAAGGAAGATAGTTTTAAGAGATCAAATATTTTTTCACCAGTAATTTTATGAAAGGGAAGAATGAATTGACTACAATAACTTTTGACAGCAGCAGATCAAAGATTTTGATGGCTAATACGATTATTAGCGATGAACAAACATTGTCTATGGTTGAAAGCAAAAGATTCAGGAAATTTCTTAATTCACTCCAACCGACTTTCAAGGTTCCAAGTCGAAATACATTGAGGAATGATATTTTTAAAATTTATAAAGACAAGAAGAGAGAGACATTAAGAGCATCGTCAAGTGTTGAAGGACAAATTGCCATAGCAACAGACATGGGAACAGTGGAAAAATAAAATAAGGATTACATGGCAGTGACGACACATTATATTAATAATGATTGAACATTATGCAATAGACTTTTAAGGTAATATATATTTTTTAATATTGTTTATCATTTACTTTTTTTATTATTTTAAGAATTTATGATTAATGTTGGTAATATTTGTTTATGATAGGTTCATTTATATGCCGACACCATATACAAGTAAAAAATTGGCAAACATGTTAAACGATTATTTGATGAATTTGAACATCGACAACAAAATATCCACCATCATAGTCAACAATTGTAGGTAAGTTATTGGTTATAGATAAGTTATTTCATATGCGTCGCATATTCTTAACTTGATTGTGAATGATGAGTTGGAGATGATAAAAGAAGCAATAGATTGTATTTGGAACGGTGTTCTATATTGGAGTGCAACTCCTAAAAGAGTTGAAACTTTTGAAGATGGTGCACAAATTTTATGCATTCCGAGTTCAAAGAAGTTGGTTATGGATTATCCAACTAGATGGAACTCAACCTTTAAGATTTTGGAGTTGGCAATCCTATATGCTGAGATGTTTATTAGACTAGCTGAAAGGGATTCTCAGTATACCTGCATGTCAATGAAAGATCAATGAGACTTGGCTAGAGAACTTTGGATGAAGTTGAAATTATTTTATGATGCGACTGAATTGTTTCAGGAACAAAATATCCAACTTCACACAGTATCTTTAGCACTATGTCCAACATAAAGTATGTTTTATCAACATGGATGCTTGACTCCAATGAAGTTATTCGAACTATGATAGAGCGGTTGGCGAAGAAGTTGAATTCTTATTGGTCTAAGATTGGTTGTTGCAATGTTATATGTGTTGTACCTGAGATATAAAATGGACAGGGTTGAATATATTTATAGTGCACCGTACGGTGGTGAAGTTCAAGAGCGTGTACCATGAAACAATTATGTTATCAATTGTTTAATGATTATTAAGTCAAAATACAACAAACTCATGATTGAGATTTTAGTAGTGTATGCAGTTCAACTCCGACTTCAATATCAAGTTTGACATTATCTTCTAACCCATTATTGACATATTCTCTTTCACATTTTTTGAAAAAGGAAAGGGCTAGGACTTCTTATAATATGACGGAGTTAAATAAATATTTTTTCAAAGATTATGTTCTTGAAACTGAAGGTGAGCATTTTGATATATTGTTATGGTGGAAGAAGTCTGGAATTAATTATCCAACCTTGCAAGTCATTGCACGAGACTTGTTAGCTATTCCATCATTTACCGTTACTTCAGAGTCTGCATTTAATACTAGTAGTCGAGTTATTGTTTCTCATTGTGCTTAACTTCTCAACGCACTGTGGAAGTTCTTATGTTTGCTCAAAATTGGTTAAATAATGAAGATATTGATAGTAAATTCCTTTCTTTTTGATATATTAATTTTATCTATTTTATATTAGCTTATCTAATATTGTGTTTTTAATTTTCCTAGTGAAATTAATCAACCAATTACATATTATTTTGATCAATTATATGAAGATGAAGGTATATTTATTTTTGTTTTAATTTTAATATTATATTACTAAATATTCTTTTTATTTTAATATTACATTACTAAATATAATATTTGTACATACAGATGATTTGATTCAAATTGTTGATGATCTTAGCAACAAGTACAATTAGATGCTCTCTCAATATCCACTCTTCAGTATCCAATGCCTAAACTTCATATGTTCGACATGATGTTCTCTGCCTAAACTTCATATGTTCGACATGATGTTCTCTTAGTTTTGTGAATTGTATCATTTATTGTAAAATGATTTGGATAATCAATTGTGTATAACAAAATTTTTTATAATTAATGAATTTGGTTTTATCAATTCTCTCTTATAATAATTAATACATTATTTAAGTAAAATTAAAATTCTTAATTAATTGAATTGAAATTCCTAACTATAATTAACTTAATGAATTTTCCTACAAATTCCTAATCAATTGAATTAAAATTCGTAATTAATTAGTTATTTATATAATCACTTGTTTCAATGGAAGGTTATTATTAAATTTAAATTAATTAATTCAACTTTGTATTTTTTAATATATTAGTGTCAATATAACTTCAATTAATTAAAATTAAGCTATTAATTTTAATCTTTTAATTGCTTATAATTTTATTTTTAATTATACATTAATTTATTTTTTGTTGGAGTCCTTACTACTTAGTAAATTTCCTAAAGTATAGAATGTGACATTTAGCATTTTTTAATCAATTTTCTTTATTAAAGCTTATTTAATTTATTAAAATGTTTGTATGAGAGTGTGTTTGTGTAGTGGAGACAAATATGCTCTAATAAGAGACAAGTCGACAACATCGACCTCATAACTTTTACACAGTACTAACAAAACATTGACTACCATGGGTGTCTTGACTCAGAACTTTTATAAGTTGAAGAATTAGCTCGTTCAACTTGATAATATCCTACAAATTCACTTTCTAACAATATAAAAATAATTATAGTAAATTTTAATAAAAGTAATAATTTATAAAAATATATCAAAAGAATTTATAAAATGTATTTTAGTTTTAATAAAATAAGAGTTATTTTCAATATGATATACTATAGGTATATCTTTTTATAACTCAATTATTTTTATATTCTTTTGAAATTGATACATTAGGATCAATAAAGTGATTGATTCATTCTAAGATTTATATAAATACATATATGCATAATGTATGTATTGTGTAAATATGAAATATAAAATAGAAAAGTTTAAATGCGTTAAGAGTAATCATGATATTAATTTATTTTAATATGTGTAATAAAAATATAAAATTTTACAATGATTATTTAATAATAGATATAATATGAAAAGACAATATAATATTTATAGAAGTAAAAAAATCAACAATAACGTAAAGTTACATGTATAATTATTATTCGAAGTATATAATTTTGAATAACAACATCAATTAAGAGTTCTGTACATAATGTATAAAACAAAAAGTTTGAAAATATTATATTATAAACTTAATATAAGTATTTTTAATTATATTAAAACGAATTATAATAATTGTTTAAACACTTAAAAATAATATTTGAAATAAATTGTACTTAGATTTTGACTTTTTTACATTTACATTATAATTAATTGTTATAATAAAATTACAAAATTGAAATTAAATTCACTTGTTTGTAGGGAATAATTATAACAACATTATCATAGCTACATATTTTTAATAAATATATAATGGTTTGTAATTTATATAATTTATTTTAGGGTTAGTTACTAAAAAAAGCCTAAATTTTCGTCAATTTTTCAATTATAGCTCGAACTTTAAAAAGTAGCAACTAAATGCCCAAACTTTCAATTTTTTAATTATAGCCTAACTTAAAAAATGATAATAAAATACTCAAACTTTCAATTTTCTTCAATTTTAACCCGACGTTATCTGTTGTTCTCCCTCAATCCTTTGTTTTTTGTTTTTTCTTCTGATACCTCAAACTACTCTCGCATTACAATGTACTGTATCAGTAAACTCTTCATTTTTTTAGCTCGTTTTCCTGATATCTTTAGTGCGAGGGCATTGGAGCTACATAATCTAAAAATCAAAGAGTGAAGGTATCGAGAGAACAAATTGAAAACAAAGGAAAAAACTAAAATCAAAGCATAAGGTTGTTGAGGCTACGTAATCTAATTTTGGTCATTTTTAAATAATGATGTCTTTTAATTATGTGATCAAACGACGACATTTCATTAATCTTCATTTGTTGTATTAATTTTGGCTAACATGTATTAATAATTAAGGTTATGAAACACGTGGTAAGTCACGTCAGCAAACTTAACAGAAACACTAATGTCAGGTTAGAATTGAAAATAGTTGAAAGTTTAAGCATTTTATTTCTAAAGTTTGGGCTATAATTGAAAAAATTGAAAGTTTTGACATTTTAGTGCCACTTTTTAAAGTTTGGGTTATAATTAAAAAATTGACAAAAGTTTGAGCTTTTTTATAATTAACCCTTTATTTTATATAAATATTTTTATATAATTTATAGGCAATTCCGTCCTACACTTTATTATAAATGGTAATGCTATAATTTATAATTTAGGAATTAAAAATAATATAACTACAATTTTCAATTCTTCTTAAAATAGATATATAAAAAATTTTAAAATTTTATTAAAATTTCAAGCAGACTCAGGCTCGACAGGATACCCGTGGCTTGCCTGGGTCAAAATTTTCTTTGGTCGGGCTTGACTAGGCCATAGGTAGCCCAAGTCTAACCCAGTTTGTTGTCATTTCTAATTTCACAGACATCTTAAGGCTATAAATAAGTTAAAAATATAAGCCACTGAAAAAAATTGTAAGCAATAGTAAGTCAAAGTAGTAAAGTTTTTTTGTGCAAATCATGCTCTTCATTTCTCATATCCTCGTTCCTTTAGTCATTATCTATTTACTCTTCAACTTATCAAAGCGAGCCTTTGCTAACATCACCCATGTCCCACACTTATAAATAAAATCAAGCAAACACTCCTTATATCCTACACAAGTTAATTCTCCCCAAAATCTTACGGCGTTATCAAAGCAATGTTGATCCTTCTCAATGGCCTTCCTTGCTTCACTTAATTTATCAACTTTTTTTATTATACCCAAACCTTAATTCTCATTTTAAATAAAGAAGCATATAATTATTGGAGCATCTAAATGAAGACTATATTCATATCATAAGACTTGGGGGATATTATAAAGAATAGTTATGAAGTTCCAACAAGTCAAGAAGAATTGGCTACGTGAAGAGAAGTTTAACAAAAGGAGTATGAGAAAAATAAGCAACATGATGCCAAGGAGGTTTTTGTTAGGATTATGCAATCAAGCGCAAAAGAGGCAAGGAAGACTCATATAAATGAGTTTAGAGGTATGGACAAGGTAATATCCATCAAACTCCAATCCTTATGGAAATATTTTGAGACACTGCTAATGCTAGAAGATAAATCAATACAATCTTTCTTCTCTCTTGTCTCTAATTTCTTCAATCAAATTAAAAGTTATGGAGACATGTTAGAAAAACAAGAAAAAATAAAAAAAATTAAGAAGACTTCATTCAAAATATGATTATATTGTGGCTGCCAAAAAATTATCAAAATATTTATTAAAACTCACTCTAGTGGAATTAATAAGCTCTTCAAAAGCTCATAAAGTTATATTGAAAAGGTTTGAGTATCCACTAGAGCAAGAATTCCAAACAAAAATAAATATCTCCAAAAGTGATGAAGATAATAAAAATAGCCACGATAAATGTTATTTAGAAAGAGGAGCAATAACTAATCATGGTAAAGGGAGAGGAAATCAAGGAAGCAATGATACATCAAGCTCCTGTTGCAAACTATACAAGAAAAATAACAGTAATATAAAAGATTGTTGGTACAAATGTAGAAAGTGCAAAAGATACCACCATTTTGAAAAAGATTGATGGTATTGACAAAAAGAAGAAGCAAATTTCTCAAAAAAATAATGAATCTCTTGATCCATAGTATACTTTACGCAATATTCTCAAGAACTAAAGGATGTTTAGTACATTAATGATAGTTATTCAAAACACATGGCAAAGAACAAAAGTTGCTTTATGCAGCTAAAGAAAAATGTGAAAGCCCAAGTTACATTTGGTGATGGAAATATACACATTGATGAAGGGAAAGATAATGTTGTCAATAAATTCCAAGATGACAACCAAAAATACATTTATGATGTTTTCTATGTTCCAGGTCTTACTAAAAATCTATTAAGTGTAGGCCAACTAATTTACAAAAATTATAAAATCATCTTTGATTGCAATAGATGCTTCATTATTGACAAGAAGAAAGGTCAAGACATATCTTCTATTGAAATAGTCCCCAATAAGGTTTTTCCCCTATAGATGAAATTTGGGCAAAAAAATGTGCATTAAGCTATGAAAATATGAATGAATCCAAATTATTGCACTTGAAATACGAGCATCTGAATTTCAATGGCCTCAAACTCCTAAAGCAAAAAAATATAGTGTTAAGACTTCCTTGTATTTCTTTCAAAAATAAAGTCTGTGAAGGTTGCATTTATAGCAAAATGCACGGGATGTCATTTTCAAATACATCTTAGAGTGCCAAGACTCCTTTTTAATTGGTGTTTGTTGACATTTAGGTCCGTCAAGAATCACTAGTGTTAGAGGAAAAAGATATTTTCTTCTCTTCATCAACAATTACACTTGAATGATGTGGGTGCATTTCATCCAACAAAAATCCTGATGTATTCTTTTGCTTCAAGGTATTCAAGACCCTAATAGAAAAATAATATGAGCATTCTCTCAAAATTTTGAGAACTGATTGTAAAGGAGAATTCAATGATCATATATTCATCGATTTTTGCAAAGAACAAGGCATAAAATAAGGAACTAATTGTTCAATGGGTGTCACCGAGAGGAAGACTAGAACTATTGTTAAGATGATCTTGATCAATGTTACAAGGCAAGAATCTGTCAAAAAATTTATGAGTAGAAGCAGTTAATACAACAATATACATTCTAAATCGTTCTCTTACTAAGGCAATCCTAAATATGACTCCCTATAAAACATAGTTCAAGAAAAGACAATTGTTGACCATCTTAAAGTCTTAGTATGTATAGCATATTCGCATATTCCAAAAGATAATCAAGAAAACCTAGATGAAAAAGGGAAAAAAAGTACATCTTTATTGACTATAGTGGGCAATAGAAGGCTATCAATTATATAAGTCAGAAACAAAACAGCTAATCATTTCAAGAGACATTATCTTTAACAAAAGAGCAATTTGGCATTAAGACACCAAAGCCACAAAAAGATTTAAGCTTTATGAAGTCATCATGCTACACAGAGTGAGTGATCCAAGCCTGAGCACACTATCACCGTCATCAACATAAAATGATTGACAACATCAAAAGGAAGAAAATTGAATAGAGGAAGAAGTGCCTCAACTCTAAAGATCAACAATGTAACAAAAACCAAATCCAAGATATGCAAATATTGCATTCTTCATTAGAGAACCTCAAAAATATGAATAAGTTGTTAAAGAAGAAGTTTAGAGAAAATCTATGGACAAGGAAAATCAAAATGATTGAGAAAAATGAAACATGGGAACTAATACAAAAGCCAAAAGAAAAAGAATTCATTTGCCTAAAATGGATCTACAAAATAAAATTCAATAAGTGTAGATCCATTTAAAAACACAAAGCTCAACTTATCACCGAAGACTACTCACAAGAGCCAAGTATTGACTTCAAGGGGGCATTTGCTCTACTTGTTGGTATAAAACAATAAAAATAGTGTTAGCCTTAGCTATGTAACTTAAGCTTTAAGTACATCAATTGGATGTGAAATCAACCTTCCTAAATAGAGAAATTGAAGAAGAAATCTATGTGGAGCAAACAAAAGGATACAAAATTCAAGGGAAAGATGACAAAGTGTATTGATTAAAAAAGGCACTATACAAACTTAGACAAGCTCCTCAAACATGGAATAACAAGATTGATAGATGTCTCATAAAGCAAGAGTTTACCAAAAGTCCAAATAAGCCATCATTATACGTGAAAATGCGAGAAAATGATTTCTTAATAATATGCCTGTACGTGGATGACTTGATTTACACTTATTACAACACAAAGATGATAGAAGAGTTCAAGAAAACCGTGATACAAGAGAATGAAATGATTGATCTTAGACTGATGAGATAATTCCTTGGTAAGAAAGTGAAACAAAATCCTAGATGAATATTGATCTTGTAAGAAAAGTAAATAGATGATCTACTAAAGAAATTTGACATGAAAGATTGTAAACCACTTACTATACCTATGACAATGACTGAGAAGATATCCACGAATAATGGTTAAGAGAAACTTGATTCAACAACATACAAGAGCATAGTTGGTTCACTAAAGGGATAGGAAATAAGCCCAGGTCTAGCTTGGCCCAAAGTGAACAAGTTTGACCAAGCTTCAAGCTTGGCTCAAACTTTTTTAAAAAAAATTTGAGCTTCAGATTGGGCTTAGGGGTCTGACTATTTGCGTTTTGAAAAAACATTGTTTTATGTAAAATGATGTCGTTTTTTAAATTTTAAATAAAAAAATCAAACTAGGTTAGGTCCATTGTCATCCTTGTTAACTAATCTACTTGACAAACATAAAATTAGAAATTGTGCATATCATAAACATTGTGTCTAAATTCATAAGTGATCCTAATAAAAAACATTTTATAACAGCCAAGAAGATACTAAGATATGCCAAAGGTACAAAGGAATTTGGTATTCTATATAGGGAAATAATAATTTGACAGGCTATATAGATAGCAATTAGGCTGAAAGCATAAATGATAGAAAAAGTACAAGTGAGTATGTAATTTTGCTTGGCAGTGAACCAATATCAAGAGCATCAAAAGAAACAAAAAACTATTTCGCTATCTTCCATTGAAGCATAATATATGGCTACAATAAGTGCTAATGTGAAGCTAGATGGCTCAGAAGAATTTTGGAAGATCTACAACAAGTGCTGGTGTGAAACTGTATGGCTCAGAAGAATTTTGGAAGATCTATAACAAGTGATGGTGTGAAACTATATGATTTAGAAGAATTTTGGAACGTCTACAACAAGATTTGGAGGATCCAATAATGATTGTGACAATATATCAACCATTGCAATAATAAAGAATCCATGATTTCATGGGGTGAATAAAATACATTAAAATAAGGTTCCACTTTATTAGATAGCTAGTAGATCAAAGAAAGATAAAGATGGAATTTTACAAGACCAAAGACAAATTAACAGATATCTTCAACAAACTAATCTTAATAGAAAAGTTCATTAAATTCAAAGGTATGCTTGGAGTATTATACTTTTCTGAGTTAAGGGAGAGTACTAAAAATTAATCTAGAAAGTCTAAAAAATTATGTGCAATAATTATGTAGAAATATCTCTTATATTCAATTATGATCTCCAAGTTCAAAATGGAAAAAAAAAACTAGAAGGTAAAATAAATATTAGCTAAAATATTATAAATGACTAGATTATTTTAAAAGTCACCAAAGTTGGTAAATTCACTGACCTTTTAAGACTATAAATAGGTCAAAATTTGTAAGCAATAGCAAGGAAAAGCAGTAAAAGTCATTTTATGCAAATCCTTCTCCTCCCTTCTTCTCTTCTCAAACCATATTCTTTAGTTATCATCCAATCACTTTTCAACTTGTCGAAGAAAACCTTCGTGAACATCATCTACGTCCTATGCTTATAAATAAAATCAAACAAATACTTCTTATATCATACACAAGCTAATTCTCCCCAGAATTTCACAAAAGGATGGGTAGAGAATGTAAAATTGACTTCTTTTATGTTGTAATGCTTCAAGAGTCGATGAGGGGGAAATGTTGGTTGGAAATAACATGACGAAGTACTAACAAACCTCTTTCTTTCATCCTAGTACTCACTACTAAAGCAGATATCGATATCTTTGCTTAGTAATGACAGCGGTAATTGTTGGAAATATCAGTTGCATATTTATAGGAGGATTTTCAGGGGGGATTTATATAGAATGAGATAATGATAATGATGGGGGAGTGATTATCAGGATTGTTTGATTTATCTCCTAAAATGGATATTGATATATCTTTGCCTATATAAAGGCCTCCTTGTAAAGTGGAAGATAAGAATGAAAACTCTTTGTGATGCTTACATGATATCAGAGCTCTTTATGGTTTCAAGTATATGCCTATTCTTTTGCTCTGTCACCTCGTTTTGTTGTGATATTGCAAAAAGTCTCGTGAAGAATATTGTTTTCTTAGAAAAAAACTAGAGAGCTTACAGTTGTTGTACTCTGCACTTCACTTTTATCATGCATGGTATATAACCAAACCATTCTACGACAATCATCTACAAAAATAACAAATCATCGAAGACCAGATTTAGTAATAGTAGCATTAGGACCTCAAATATCCGAATGAATCAACTTACATGGAGAAGCTCTTTTATTAAAACTTAAAGGATATGAAACCCGATGACTTTTAACCAAAATAAAACTGTCACACTTCATAGAATTCTCTGAAACATTAACAAATAAAGAGGGAAAACTTTCTTCAGATAAAGAAAGGAGGCATAGCCAATACGATGATGCCACAACCAAATATTCTTTAAATTATTGCCATGACGACTCTGAACCAGATTAGTGTGACTTGGAGAAACATCATCCACATAACATAGCCCCCCTCCTCCTAGTGTCACATCCAATGATCGATTGAGTTTGGATATCCTGAAGTAAGCAAAAATTTGGAAACATTAGCACAATACAATCCAATTGCTCTGTAATTTGATTGACGGATAACAAGCTATTTGACAGAGCAGGAACACATAAATAATCATGTAATGAAAAAGTAGGATTGAGCTATAAATCTTACTCTAAGAACTAGAGTTGATTCTCCATTTGTTATTGTGACACTTCACTTTGATGGAGAAGTCATATATTGAAAGAGACCTTTATTATTAGTCATGTGGTCAGTGGCCCTGGAGTTGATCATTTTTTGTCGTTGCTGTTGTAGATGTAAAGGGATCAACATTAGACATGTTGGCAACCTTAACCTAAGTTAATTGTTTATTGTTGTGTGATTTATTTTGCTTTCGTTTCTCAAGAAACCAATATGGATAACCATGTATTTCAAAACAAGTATCCTTAGTATGACGAGTTTTGTCGCAATGACTGCAATGTAACTTGTCTTTCTCTACATCTCCAACAACACGGGGAGTGTGGGAGTGTTGTTTATTTTTTGTCACCACAGAAAGGAACGCTGTTGTTCTGGTTTCGTAACACTGCACTGTTGTTTTAAAAAA